>PQWD01002081.1:0-88173 GCA_019425675.1 Leucinodes orbonalis | reverse complement strand
AACGGGAATTGGATTTCTCTAGAATTAAATTCTCGGTGATTGTAGGCTAGGAATATTTATTTTGTAGGTATTTTATGCTCCTGGTGGCCTATTTAGTATATTTCATTGGTTCATTAAAAAAACTATTTATAATTTTATGTAGTTGCTTTAGGTTCGACACTTATCCCGAAATAACAGCTTCTACAGGCAAGTAAGAATCATCATCATCATCATCATCATCATTACAGCCTAATTATGTCCACTGCTGAACGAAGGCCTCCCCTAATGATTTCCACGCGGACCGATCCCTTGCAGTTGACATCCATCTGCTACCCGCCACCTTAACCAGATCATCCGTCCATCTGGTTAGGGGTCGGCCTACGCTTCGCTTTCCGTTACGTGGACGCCACTCGAGAACCTTTCCGCCCCATCAGCCATCGGTTCTACGCACTATGTGCCCTGCCCACTGCCACTTCAACTTGCTAATCCTCTGGGCTATGTCGGTCACCCTAGTAAGAATACTTAACAAATTTTCATCTGTGTTTGAAATATTAACTTACCTTTAGATATTTCTTACATACACACGTATGTAGCCTGTGTATCGCCCTCACCAGCAAGTGTACTTCAATATTGGCGAGAGAATTCAATAAATATGGTCCTAAACCAACAAGAATCGCAAATTGTCCTCCCAATGTCCTCATCCTCTCAGTTACCTAGTGTTGACACCGATAAGTGGTAATAGTACAATAACGGGTCCATACGTGCCCTTAATAGGACGTAGTGTTGTCGCACGATAATCGACTATCGATAGGTTATCGATAGTATATCGATATTTGGACAAAAGCGATAGACAAAAGTTTAGTAAAATTTCTACGACTCATTTGGTGTAACGGTTGAGACGTCTGCTGCTACACCAAGGGTTCCGGCGATCCCAGGCAGTACAAACATTTGTGTGCATGAACATGTCTGTTTGTAATGGTCTGGGTGTTTTCTATGCATAAAATGTATGTATTTACATAGAAACCATTATCCGTTGTTTAGTACCCATAATACTTCACGCTTAACTTGGAACTAGATGGCGCTGTGTGAATGTTAGTGGAAAAAAGTATCGATCGGCCTAATGATATTATCGATATTATCAGATTTGTAAATTACAACAACCTTTTTGCACTATCGATACTTAACCTTTTATCACTATTCATACTATTATTACCACGATCGATAGTATCGATACTCATTTGTATATTGAGCTACGATACTATCGATAATATTGCAGTGTATCAATACTATTGCGCTCAACTAAGTTATCGATAGTATCGATAGGCCTATCGATAGAATAGATTATTTTCGAGGTCAACTATCGATAGTCCAACTATTGAGGGTTCGGCAACACTGGACGTTTGCATACTTGTATCGCAGTACCTGATATCGTTCCGTTAAATAGGAGTGTTGTACACTTCTGTGTTTCGGGATGAGGACACTATAGCTAGTAAAATTACCGGGTATAAATAAGCTTAGATAAACATTAAATCAATAAATATGGTCCTTAACCAACAAGAATCGCAAATTGACCTCCCAATGTCCTCAGCCTCCCAGTTACCGAGTGTTGAACTCCGATAAGTGATAATAGTACAATAACGCGCCCTTCATAGGACATATTCAGTGTTGTCGCTCGATAGTCGACTATCGTTAGGCTATCGATAGTTGGACAAAAGCAATAGCATCGATAGTATTAGTTTAGTTTAATGCAATAGTATTGATAGTATTGTAGCTCAATATAGTACGTAACTATCGATTGTATCGATAGGATCGGCTTTGTTAATTACACCTACTATCGATACTATCAAAATTTTTGCACTATCGATAGTTAACCTTTTATCAATAGTATTACCACGATCGATTGTATCGATACCCATTTCTATATTGTGCTACGATACTATCGATAGTATTGCAGTGTATCAATACTATTGCGCTCAACTAAGTTATCGATAGTATCGATACTATCGACAGGCATATCGATAGTATAGATGATTTTCGAGGTCAACTATCGATAGTTCGGCAACACTGGACATTTTCATACTCGTACCGCAGTACCATATATCGTTCCGTTAAATTCCTATTTACACTCCTGTGTTGTGCACTTCTGTGGCTATCACTATACTATCACTATGTCACTATGGCTAGTAAAATTACCGGGTATAAGCTTAGATAAACATTTAACTAGATGTACAATCACGAAGAAATGTCACCCGAAAAATGACAGAGTCCCCACAACACATATGTATGTAATAGTTACTTTGTTGTTATATTTATAACAAAATTATTCACATAAATTTCGACCTTGACGCGTCACTGAAAGGGTACGAAAAGCACGAGCACACTACTATGTCATTATGACATGTGCGTTTATATTTTATGTGTATATATGTTAAAATATAATTATGTATTTATAAGTTGAATTAAGCTTTTCTTACTTTGCACTGTCTTGCCCTTTCATGTTGTTAATTTTCTATGTTTGTGAGGTTGTTTGGAAGAGATCTCTCCAAGCGATAAGGCCGCCTGAATTGCATTATTTTCCTTCATTTGTTGTTAAATATGTATCTTTTTTGGTGTGCAATAAAGAATCATATCTATCTATCTATCTATGAGCTGCGAGTGAGTGACGTGAAAATGAATGAAAATTCTGCCATGGACACATTTTGAGTGTAATTGTGCATCATTGTTTACGACTAAGTCCTAAACACCCTTTACACCCACCGATGATGATTATGATTAAAGATAGAGATGAGATATACCAAAATTACATATTTTATTTTTTTTAATTTTTTTGTCTGTTGTTCCACAACGGCGTACTGATTTTAATAGGATCGGATTGAAACTTTTGTTGACCGACTTCATAGAATAAAAATAAGAACAATTTTAGCTACCAAAGACATCTTTGGCAGATTCCTAGTACTACAAATCCGTCACACAAGACCAGAAGTGATCCTTCGAGCCGGATCGATTCATAAGCGCAAACTGAAGTTGAGGGATGTCTGTTGAGAACTAAAACAAAACACTATAAGCGAACTTTTACAAAGTCACGTATATGTTTCGCCTCAAGAGGCCACATTAGGTAAGTTGATTTAGCTAAACTTTGACACGTAAGATAAACAACTCTGAGTAAAACAAATACATTGTTGTGATTCTTAACCTCATAGTTTCGTTTTATCACTTTGTGTACGTTTGAATAATTAAGGATGTGTGTGTGTTTAAAAATAGGTTAATCGTTTAACTACAAACATATTTATTTGGACAACAGAATAAGACTATTTGTGAATTGTGGTTGTAAATTATGGTTTCATTATTTTGTTTTCTACAGCGCTTAAAAATGAAATAAAACACGCTTTATAACAATCCGTAAGAGAACTAAAGTTACCGACATAGCCCGCCAGATCAGCAATTTGAAGTGGCAGTGGGCTGGTCACTTATGTAGCAGAACCGATGGCTGTTGGAGCTGACGAGTTCTGGAGTGGAGACCGCGTCTCGGTAAGCGTAGCGTAGGATGCCCTCCGGCCCGATAGACCGACGACTTGCGAAAGGTCGCTGGTGGAGGCTGGATGAGAAAAGCGGAGGACCGGGATATCTGGCGCAAAATGGAGGAGGCCTACGTCCAGCAGTGGACTGCGATAGGATGAATAGATTATAATTAATATTATCTTTGTCGTGGCGTGGCGGTGTTAATTTAGGTATTAAGAAATGCAAATAGACGAACTCCCATTTTATCCCTCATCAAAGTACAGCCGATTTAATTATTCCCAAGGCATTCTATGTCACTTTCACTCATTTGCGAAAGACGATTGCGACTGGCTAATACAAAAAGAAAAAAGTCGATTTTGCTAACAAATTTTCTTAGACGCCTACGTGCGTCTATTAATGTATAGCTATTAATGTGACGCCTTTCCGCGTCTTCAGCCATTCATAAACACATTGTGATTTTTATGATTTTGGCTGGTTTGCGTTTACATTTAGTCGGTCGTCATTGCATCTTCGTTATAGTTTGTCATATTCGTCTCAGTTTTTAGTCAAAGGAAAATCACTTAAATCACCCTTAGTATAACACAAGTATTGAATGTAAAGTCGGCTAATTCGCGATGGGCCCTCGTAGACCATTAACAACTAAGGCCTATATACCTACCCTACGAGGCTAGGCTCATGCCCCTCGGTGGGGACATATAATGAGCCGATGATTATGATAATGATGAATGCTCTCTTCCCAAAACAAAACATAACACTCCTATTTAAAGTTACGATATTTTGCGATATAATCGACTCAGTACCCAGTCTGCTATCAAGTAAATCTATTTAAACTACTATTAGTTACTTCTTTTAAACCTTGGCCTACTTGTAGTACTAAAACTTCGACACTGACTTACATATTTCAATTTCTAATTAATACATTTCAGACTGTATACATTCGGGGACCCTCAGGCGTGTGCGAAGCGAGCACGTGGAGTGTCCAGCTGCCTTGAATTATTAACACGACGCTATCGATCCATAGATAAACGTTTTATTCATAATTCTGAAGAATTTGAATTTATAATACCCATCAACCGGCTTTTAGCGCCAATCGGAGATTTGAATTTCAATTCTAGACTGACGAGCGGACAGCGATTTAGATGGTGATTCGAAAATGTTTTTTAGTTAATGCAAGCAGAGACAATACTCTGTCATGTATGTCATAGAATTTATTTTCTTTTGTTTTAAAAAGCTTTTGTAGTGAGCGCGTTGGAGATAAAAGCAAATATATTAGTTTAGGAGTTTTTTAAAAGCACTTTTATCTTGAAAAAACGAATATCGCAGCATAGTAAGGTTGAGCATTTTATAATATATTTATAGGTATTTGTTGAACTCATAAAGGTTATCGTCTTTTTTTTTGTAAAAAAGAAGTTCCTTTGAACTACGAGCTTAATAAAAAAGAAATATCAGTTTAATGTTACTAATACACGAGAGCATTACGAGAGCAACAAAAAACTTAATACTAGTTTTACTAAGTAAGGTGTTTGCATACGAGTCTTTGCAGAATATAATTAAACAACAGATTAAACACATAAATGTTAAACAAATGAATGCTACCTGCCAAGTAGCTGATGTAATAATCCTTATGACATCAGCTTCTTGTCAGAGATCAGTACTTGATTTAGATTCTAGATTAGAGTACTTGATACAAACAGACAGATGAAATTTTCAAAAATATATGATCATAAACGAAGAAAAAAAATCAATATTACACAAACAGACACTCTAATTTTATATATATAATAGATAAACATTTACAGGTGGTCAACCCGACTTAATACTAAGTCCTCTTCGTAATCACCACAGTACCAGATGTCACCGTCCTGTAAGAGTAGTATTGTGTTAGAAATGCACTTCTTTGTTTTGGAAAAAGAACGCTGTAGATAGTGAAATACTAAGTATACGAGATCGTATATCTGTAAGGTCCCAGGTGAAAGACTTACCATTCGGTATGCGAAGAGCCGGCAACGCATCCCTATGACCTCAGCTGTTGCAAATGTCCATGGGCGGCGGTAACACTTTCCATCACGTGAACTGAATGCTCGTTTGCCTCCCTCTATTATAAAAAAAAAGAATTAATCGATCCGCTCAATCATATAAATGCCGTGGTTCAAATATGACGGTACAACGCCATCTGTGATTCGCCGTCCAAACTTGTTACATAATGTAGCTTGTATTTCTATTGTTTTATACATATACAGCTTATATTTTTAATGACATCTCATATTTCAACTTGGCAGATTTCACGTCCCTCCTTCGCGCCTTTTATTTGTTACAATTTAATACGGAAACATTTGAGTGCAAAATAACGAGGGACCAAGTGTTATGCTCGTCTCAGTTGCGGTTAGGGTTGACACCATTTTGTTTATGAAAAAAATACATAATTTGACCCTTGTTATAAAACAAGACACATTGTCTGATAGCCCTACACTGTACTTGTATACTGTGCTCATCCATTACACCATAGGGCCCGGCTAAAGTAAAATATAGTGATAGTGTGTATAAAAACAGTAAAACAGTTTCCACAAGAGATGTTTATTCTTTGACACTTTACAAGAAAATTCATCAACTGCATGCTTAAAATCGGAAGTCAACATTTAAATTTTACTAAATAATACTAAACAAAAGTATTCATAAAGGTGGCAACTGCACCACTTCCGGTTGTATAAATGTTATATTGAGACTATTACGTTTCGATACAATTGTTACAAAACATTTTAATACAAGCAAAAGCCATTTGACAACTTAGTTTAATATAATACAGTAATTTCATAAAATATACGAAAAGTTAATACTAATCGAAAGCTTAAAGACCAACATTGACTACAAATCAAAAACGGCGACACTGTTAAATGTTAGAACATGTTAAAACATTAGACAATTTTAACGTTCAAATATTTATGACTAACAATAGTTAATTATCAGGACGGCCTTCCTAACAAAGAGAGTCGGGTTTTTGGGCAAATTGACTTAAGAATTTTTCATCCATTTATACCTAACGATAAAAATACAATACAGAACAAAGAATCAATGATTTAAAAAAGCGCGAATAGTTAATTAATTACCTAACTTTGATAATTGGTGAAAGCTCGTCAGTTCACCGGAAAGTGTTAGGAAACTAAAAAAACATATAAGTTGAAAAAATAGACCTCATTTTTCTAATTAGGGATAAGGTCTTATGTCAATTTGCCTAAAACACAACTTATTGCACTCTTACTCTCGTTAGAAGGGCAGAGCAGCGTATATAACCTAATTGGGAAAAATTGTAAAAAAAAAAAAAAAATATCGACTTCAAAATAAAAAGCTACAAATATATTTTTCATAATTTTGATGTCGGTGCCAAACTATTTACCTATATCATAAAGTTGAAAAGTTTTTTTTTTACAATTTTGAGTGATTCCTGGCATAAATAATCACTGGAAAAATAGACTGCAATGAAGTAGAAGTTTCTCTAAGTCGATTTTTAAAAGTTCGATTACTTTGGTTTCCCTTCATCAAACCCTGGTTCCTTCTCTTGGTGTACCCTCTTTCCAAGAAAAACGAATCTTCGTAAACGACGGAGATATACGCGAACAAACATAAAAAATCAGTTTCCCTCGATTTCTCTGGTATCCATCATTAGACCCTGACTTCTAAAATGAGACTACCTCTGAACTAATCTCTATTTAATAAAATAGAATCATCAAAATCGGTTCATAAACGACGAAGATATCCGCGAACAAACATAAAAAAGCATATCATCATCAGCTCATTAACGTCCCCACCGAGGGGCACGAGCCTATCCATATAGGGTGATTAGGCCTTAGTCGTCCACGCGGGCCCAGTGCGGATTGGCCGAATTTACACACAACCTTTGAGTCTCTTCGCAGGCGTGCATGAAGGTTTTATTCACCGTAAGAGCGTCGGATAACGTACATATAATTTCGAAAAAAGCATATATATACGGTCGAATTGAGTAACCTCCTTTTTTGAAGTCGGTTAAAAATCGAACAATGTGATTTAACTAAGCGGACTCTGCGTTAGATTTGAACCCACGTCCTCCCCGGATCATGCAGCGAACTAAACTCGACGATTACACCGTTCAGTGCTATGGGAAAGTTGGCAACCCTAAAAGACGTACTTAGACACACTCGTCTGAGCGCATCAGTGAACCACTTGCCGCGAATTTCTTAGAAAAGAAACGCGAAATTGTAGTCATACAACCTTTACCGAACTAAAGGATTACAAGGCACAACCCGGAAAAACTCTTCAGATATTATTCAATGTGACGTAGAAAGAAAAACAAATAAATAAGTATACACTGTCTGACGGAGTAAGGAAAATAAATGATAATATGATAAATAAATAAATATACACTTAGCCTTATATGGTTACCGAACAACTGATAATTGTACTTAAATTTTTTTTTTCATACATATTATACATTGAACCCCTGGAACAATACAAACAGACATGTTCATGCGCACAAATGTTGCCACTGCCCGGGGATCGAACCCAGAACCCTTGTTGTAGTTGCCAACGCCTTAATCAATACACCAAATTAGTCGTCATATTCTATTTAATTCTCACAATCATGTTACTTACTCAATAAAAGTTTTGGATTTCATGTTTAAAATGATATTACGTATGTACTGGTAAAATAATTCGTGCTATTAAAAAACACTGTGCCCTACAGTGGGACTTTATAGGCTAACTGTCTTTTGCCAGCGACTTCGCGTTAAGAAGTATTATTTTTCATCCCCTATTTTATGCCCTTAGGAGAGAAATTTATCAACAACGTTTCTCAAGGGATACCTACGTCATAGTAGCTTTACGCATGCAAAATCTAAGCTCGATCGATTTAAATAGACAAAGTTCTATACAAACTTTCATCCTCAGTTTTATCCTTTGGTGTAAGAACTAATCAAAATCCTTTCCTCACGGATGCCTACGTCATTACATCTACCTGCATGCCTTTCAGCCCTTTCCGTCCAGTGGTTTGGGCTGTGCGTTGATAGATCACTATGTTAATCAATCAGTCATCTTTGAGTTATATATTTATAATGATGTAAATGCTTAACCGATGGCCGTTGGAGCAGACGAGTTCTGGAGTGGAGACCGCGTCTCGGCAAGCGTAGCGTAGGACGCCCTCTGGCCCGATGGACCGACGACTTGCGAAAGGTCGCTGGTGGAGGCTGGATGAGGAAAGCGGAGGACCGGGATATCTGGCGCGAAATGGGGGAGACCTATGTCCAGCAGTGGACTGCGATAGGTTGAATAGGAAATGCTTAACTAATGTCCAAATCATCTTCGGGCATACTGTCGAGGATTTTTTCAAAATTATTGTGATCAAAAACCCAAACCAGATTTTACGTATTTGGCATTACACTATTGAATTCTATTGAAGTCGCGACTTTCTTCTTTTCATACAGAATGTATAGGAAACCAATATTTGGCTTTACCTCACTATTTTCACTTTATGACAATATTTATCCAGCTATATGAAACGATGCTCAGTATCAAAGGATATTACTTTCATCGAATCATCGAGGATATGAGACTCGTATAAAAATATAAATCTATCCATGTAGAAAGTTAGTTCAGTTTAGTTTTGTTTATAGTAAAAATGTATACGTAAAATAAAGAAAGTAAGCAGTTACCCTTTTTAAATCTTTTTAGATTTGACAAAATTAGTGAGATATAAATAAGAGCCAAGTTCAATAGTGTAGAACACACTGAAATTTATTTTAAGCAACAAAATATTTTTTTTTCTTATAATTTAGAATAAATTTTCAGTGCCTCACAAATATATTCCTATGATAGGCGCCTTATGTCATACATTACTTTAAAAAATAAACGAACATTTTATTATTATTTTATCCTATGATTACTTGAATTAAACGATTTTCAATTTCCAATTTGAAAATAATTATGAAGAAATTGTTTAATGTATGAAGCAAATATGCGCATATAAGCAACTCCTACATATTAAGTGCGTACATATGCAGCCATCTATCCTGACAATGACAAATATTTGTGTATACCCTGGGTCTGTTTATTTCACATGTTTTTTTTATGTTCTTAGTGTACATTACGATCAGGACGCTCACCTGATGGTGAGTGATACGCGTGACAATGACAGCGGCATTGAAGGAGACCAACATCTGATAGACAGTTATGATTCTATTAATGCCACACTGCGCCTGTCACCTGAGATACAGTTGTGAGGTCTATTATTACCGGTGTTTTTACTATCTACAGTGCCCTTATCCCGAAACATAAAGTGCATAACACTCCTGGGGGGTAACCACAATCTCTTAAAACAGTATTGATGTAATGATACGTCAGCATTTATGTACCAGAAAAGATGAAGTAATATTATTATAACACTGTTTTAAGAGATGGCGGTACCCCCCTGTTTCACGGGACGATATCTGGCACTGCGATGGTACCTACCTAGACGACTCAGTGTCGAGTCTACTACCTAGTAAAGTGTATATTACACATACAGTACTTAGATATTACGTCCTACGTACAGAAGGTAGCAGTTCGTATTAGATCCCACTATTATCGATAGTACACGAACTAAAACACCCCACCATTATTATAAACGACTGTAGTTAGCCATAACTTTGATCTATAAAGTTAACGTCACCGGTATATTTGGACCCTCATACTTAGTACAAGATAAAGGAATTACGCGTGCATTATTGACGATTGAGGGGTCTTTGTGTTTGGCTATACATTTAGTTTAATCGGAAGCAAGGGCCGATGAGTGAATTAGCGCTTTCGGCAGTTAAGTGGGTCGTTAGGGGTAGAGTGGCGGCGTGAGTTCAGAGATTGATGGTTAACTAGTACAAGTTTGATGTTCTCTTGTTTCTATTGGGGTAGAAGGTACAAAAGTCTTAGTAGTAGAAACATTGATAAAATAATGACTACGTTAACATAAAACTCACAGAGGTATCACAATTCTAAAATAACATTTATGGACTTTCCCAAAAACACTTCATCCAAATAGCCACAAAATTATGGAGCTTTTGTTGTTAGAATGGATAGATTATGAACTTTGTACTACAACTAATATAAATGTTGCGTTCATTAATATAGTTTCATAACAAAAGTTGCTAAAAATCACTTGTTTAAATGTTTTATCAATTAATATGCATGAGAAATGGACTTCATCATCTCATAAATCATCAGCTCATAAAACATACATATAATTTTGAAAATACAATAATAAGTCTATTTCGTGGCGGGATTCGAACCTGCACCCTCCAGATCGGAAAACAACACCACCGACGCTCGACCAATATACGATTCCGTAAAATTCAAGCTTATTGCAATTACCACAAAAATATTTTTTACTTTCTGTACAAAATATATAGTTTATCAGGTAATCCGGATTATTTGCAACATGAAAACTCGGTATTTTGAGGTCTACAGTCAGGCAGCTTTAGGGTTGCCGTCAATTATTTGCAGATTACCTATCAAATAATAAATTTTACATATAAGACTCTGTAAAATTAAGCGCTATATTAATCTAGTAAATCTTCACAGACATTGTGACAGTGGAAAATTAAAAATTTGTATGTGCTTGTCAGCCTGGCTGTTTTTTATAATTATGTATATGACTGTATGTGCTTACAAAAAAGACTATACGAGAATAAGGTCCCTTGTAACAATGAAGATAATACAGACTTTTTAATTCAGACCTGCTATGGAAAATAGCTCTGTAGCTAACAATTGGATTATTACGGAAAAAAGGGTGACAACAAAAAAGATAGAAAAATATTTATTAAGTCCAAATGAAGTGTACACGTTAGTCCTTAAAATTATTTAAAAAGGTAAATTAATGTAGCGTTAATTTATTTTTTTATAATTTTAAGGAAAATGTGGTCAGTTGGTCACTCAGCACTTGCCAAGACAACAAGACGCAACAACACTAAACGTGACTTTGTGTTTCGCAGAGTAAGTTTATCAGATATCAAAAGTCCGTCTTTCTAGTCCGTATTATAAGTATTAGGTATTGGCTGGCTTTTTTGTTTAATTTATACTTAGCTAATAAGATTTTGATGATCCTTTATTTACTCTGGATATTTATCCGTAAATATGTATCACAAACTAACCAAATCCGGTTCAGTCTCGTTTGATCCAGTTGGCACCGGTTTGAGGTTAAAGCAATAACAATATGTCCGCCCGACTTCAGCGATGCAAATTGACTTCATGCGAGACAGGCACGGTTGACGCGCGGAATTTAATATGTGTCTCGGGGGAGGATCCTCTCTGTGTATTTTTTAACAAATGCATTACTCCTATGTTATTACGTATGTAAGAAAGATAGATTACATAAAACCTCAGATGTTTTTGTTTATCAACGATATCGTTTCGGGGTGCCGTCACTGCAATTGCTCATGACATTCAATAAATTGTGAGGTTGCCTCACCAACTAATACTTATTTCATCAAACAAGATCTTAATCAATTACTGAAAAGTCTGCATAATTATTTTTAAAGAAAGAAGAGCCCATTGAATAAAAGTAACTTTATCGGCAATGATAAAGTACGGCTTATTATGAAGGTCCGTGATCTTGAAGTGATTCTGGATTCGAGACAACACATTTTGACCAAATTCTGAAAATTGTTGAGTTTCATAATTCAAAATACTAGAGAATTGGAAAACATGGCATGTAATTGCTGTACAGTTAAGTGCGGAGTACTCTTTAATTTGCTTCAGTAATTTGGAATCCAGTTTATGCGTTTTATTCTTTTTCTATGGTATTGGTCCAGTGAAAGTTTACTAGGCTGTTACCAGGTATGATCCATCCTCAGCCGCATCATCACTTAACATCAGGTGAAATGGCCGTCAAATGTCTGCTTATAGGTGATAAAAAAAGGCATTTAGTATTTGTTATCTGTGGTAAAAACCATACGAAATGCTCTCTCAGACAATCTAGTTAACTAAATACCAAACAAGAAGAAAATTGTCAGTGACGTTGGCATGCATCCTTGTTTTATTCCTTTTTAAAAAAAAAGATTTTTGTTGCTGTTATTTTCAGATGGCCTTTTTATAGCTTTACCGGTTAAGTGGCGAGGGCAATTGGTTGTCAGCCTAAAAAGTTTATGCAACGAGTCTAAGGGCGTCCATCTCAAAGTCGGACTTTTTCCTCGGTTTAGGGCGTTGCATGTGAGACTAGGTGACGGTGAGGTACGTGCCGGTAACGGGAATAAAGATTAATTTGCATCCATTTTTCTAACTTATCTCTGAAGATATATAAGCATCTCAATTTAAACTAAGCCACGTAGTTTATGGCTTCGAAACTTAAGCTTTATATCTTTCATTTTATAGCATTATGAATATATAAACATATATTATTTAACCAGATTGAAGGTTCGCTTACAAGATAAACAGGGCCTTGAGGAGTCGAGGTCGTAAATTTGAAAACCTGTATACCTCGCAAAAATCCCGGCTGTTTTGATTTATATTATGAAAACGCCTTGCTCATTCTGTTCTCGCCTTGCAAACATCTCAATTTTTAAAGATATTTGCTTTTCTTAACTCAAAATCAAAACATCTTATTTGTTTGTGGGGAGTCGACTTGGGAAAGTAATATGAAGCATTTCTGCTTTCAGCGTAGCTGTTCAGGCTATAAAACTTATAACATATTTTGTAGTACGTGCCTCATAATGTGAAACTGCGTGTCTGTAGTGAATTTCTAGATTTCCAATAGTGTAGCCGCGTCTCGTGTTCAATAAAAGATTAGAAAAGATAGAATGCTAAAAAAAAGATTTAATACATATATACCCATATCTTTTAAATCAAACCTCAAAAGTTTGTAAACTAATTCTGAAAGCAGTACAGCAGCTTTCAAAATGAAGCTATGGAAATGTGTTTCAAAGCAAAATCCCGTCCGTGACGGCAAAAAAATGAACATGCCAGCGCTCCCCGAGCCGTGATTAATTTGCGACAACATCCTCAACGGCCAGCCTCTGTATGAACATTTGTCATTTACAGTTAAAATTAACTTGCAAATGAAAATTTGCCCAAACTAGCTCGGAGTTGGTAAACTAGATAACTCGCCGCCCAAACAGACGCACTGCCTCTGTACCGAAATCAGATTATAACTCCGACGGAGTTTTTTAGAGTGGCCAGCTATCGATAGTTTGCTGTCGATGAATCCTTTTTTTATGGTAGGTACGAGTAAGTCACCATTAGCAGCTCATGAGTGTCGGTAGCTCAATGGTGTGGACTGTCCTACCGGGTGGGCTGAGGTTGTAATCCCAACACGTAGCAATGTGGTTTCGAATTTTCGAAATTATATGTACTTTAACCGACGTTCTTACGGTGAAGAAAACATCGTTAGGAAACCTCCAACCTGCAATCTCTTCGCAGGCGTTTAATGAACTGATGATGAAGTGACATTGGCGTTCAAAGGGTTAAACTTCCCTAGCGAGGGGCACGAGCCTACCCGTAATGGGTGTATACTTGTACAGGCCTTAGTCGTGCACGCGGGCCTAGTGCGAATAGACCAACTTCACGAACAACCTTTGAATGTCTTGCGTGCAGGTTTCCTCACAATTCCATAACCATAAGAGCGTCGGCTAAACGGTACATATGATTTTGAAAATAAAAATGACATTGGTACGTGGTGGGATTTGAACTTGCAAATCAGGAGGCACCTGGCCAGACCTATATTTACGCGAAAAAAAGGCAAGTGTAATCTGGTCCTTAGTTTCGAAACACTGATGAAGGAGTATGTTCTAGGTGACAGCTGTCATTATTTTGTTTCGTCTACTAAAAATGTTAATTTACTAAAATATAAGAGAGTCATCGATACATTACTCCGACAGCACTGTTTCTTTTATTGAACCACTTTAAAAGCGATGTTACGAATTTTGTTGTCCTACTTAATGTTTCGCTAGTAAAAGTCTACTTCACTTAAAGGTATATTTAAGTACTTCAGCAAAATGCTGAAACGTTTAGTTGGAGGATAATAAACTTTTTGGTGGAATGCGGTAAAAGCGGCTTATGCCTACAAATGTTTTAGGGATTTAAAAAAAACCGCACACTGATGCAATGTAATGGAGGAACTGCATTTACTATTTCTTTATACTAAAGTTACCGATACCTTGCTGGATCAACAAGTTAAAGTGGCAGTAGGCCGGTCACGTGTGTAGCAGAACTGACGACCGTTATACCAGACGAATTCTGGAGTAGAGACCGTGTCTTGGCAACGTAAGGCCGGCCCGATGGACCTTAGATAAAGCTGGATAAGAAAATGTTATATCCGGGAATCCTGTCGAAAATGAGGGAAATCTATAAATGCCGAACAGTAGTTGCGGTAGGGAGAGATGCATTACGTGTGTGTTAGGGTGTCTTGGGCCCTATCATGTAGACTTAATTTAATTGACTAGTTTAAGGTTTTTCGTACTAGAAGACTTGAATTTTTATATTTATCTTAATCAATTAGCCATTCTATAATATCCTTGTCATAGGTCACAGTTCTTCTATACAGTATTATGTCATCACGTTAATAGATACTGGTACAAATGACCCCTTCAATTGCTTTATTCAACAGAAAACGCTTTTACGAATAACAGAACTACATTTTTTAAATAAAACGTAGGACACCCAGGCTCGATGGACCGAGGACTTGCAAATGGCAAGTGGAGGCTGAATGAGGAAAGTGGCGGCCCGGGATATCTGGCTCAAAACGGGGGAGACACAATTATGTCCAGCAGCGGACTGCGATAGGTTGAAGAGATATGCAAATTTCAAAAATGTAAATAAAAAGACAAAAAAATTCGCTGTATGATTTTGTAGATGAAAAATACCGCGCAATTCGGCATCGAGCAGCTATTTTTGGAAATCTATAAACGAGTAGGGTAGAGGGATCACAAGTCAGTTTATCAAAGGATCTGAGATAGTAGGTGTCAACTGCAGGCTTTTCGGCTAAAGGATCGTGACGTGTGTCTCGGCATAACTAATTTTCTTGTGTTCAAGACGAAAGGATTTTCTGAATTGGAGTCAATTCAAAAACCCCTTTAAAGAAAAATAAAGTCAAATGGAAAAACATTTCTTTATGAGACTACGGAGTTAGATCTTAACTAGGTAACTAGCTTATTAATCTGACTGACTGACTACTTACTTGTACAAGTAAGTAAACGTCGGCTACTACACAACGGTTCCGGGTTCGTTTTCCAAACATTTGCGGGCATGAATATAATAATAAGTATGTTTACTCGTAGTACCCGAATTATAAGCTTCATGCTTAACTTGGGGCTAGATTGCTTTGTGTTAATGTCAGTGGAGTATCATTTCATTCATTATCATTCATTGATTTAAAAAAAAAAGATTCTCGGTTGCTTCATATTATCATCATCATCGGCCAACGGGTAGTTCCCTCTCGTCACCCCCAGCTTTGTCCCCTCCAGGGATGAGTGGGATATTTTTTATAAAACGCCTAATAAAACTTTATAACTTAATCAACTCTATAATAATCATATTGTAATATTCTCAGGGCAAGCCTTATGTGGTCGTCTTGGCAACACTTTACATGAGTATTATTTACTCTTAGGAATACTAAAATGATTTGGGAAAAAGGACTAGGGGACCATACATAACCAAGAGGTAACCAAATTATGTTGTGAACAACTTATAATATTATCGAACTGATAAAAAATGCTGTCCACTGAAAAGTACTAATTGGACCACCTCCTATGTAGTCACGGTCTCCTAGTACTTACAATAGAAATAATTTAAGAAACAATATGGTTATTATAGATTTGAATAAGTTATAAAGTTTTATTAGGGGGGACGAGTGGGAGTGTCCTACTGCTAGAACATCGTAGGCATTTACTTACCTTCCGAAGCAAAGAGGGACGCGAGATAATGTTGACCGGCTACTGATTCGACTACCTCCCATTGCGATTGTAACTTAACTAGAGATGTCGGTTCATATTTCACGGGGAAAAATATAGCAAAAGGTCAAATTGTGCATTTTCTCAGTATGGTGAATTACAGGAAACATTTGATTATCGGAAAGGTAAATGATAAAAAAACTCTACCTTCCTTTGTTTTGCTTTAAGTGTTTCCATATGAAAGAAAGAAAGAAAGAAAATTGTTTATCGTGCACCAAATTTACAAATACAATCAATTCTATAACTTAATATAACAGTAAAAAAGTTGAAATAAGGGACCGAAAGGCATGTACTCAGCATGGTGTCGCGGCACGAAAACGTACCGAAACGTGAATCTTCCGTAGATACCTTATTTTAAGAGGTACAGAGCTACACGCAGTTGCGGATACAAGATAATATGTAATCAACCATATTGTGGATACAATTAAACAAGTACGTATAAAATAAAATAAAATTATATATTTAATACATACACAATATACATACACACACATAAAACACATACATGCACGTATACATACAACAATATTACATTCATATACATACAAAAATGTAGATATATATTGCAGTAAATTTAAACTATATATTTGACATAGCAGATAATTTTAAGATTGCTCAATCTGTGACCTAAGGAGATACCTTCTGTAGTTACCCTTAAAGCTTCCCACAGTCCGACATTGTTTAAAGGTGGTGGATATTGTTCCAACATCTCGTGGCAGAGTAGCGAAAGCTACACGAAACGCCGCTGTGGTATGTCTCTGATGAGCAACAAAATGGCATGTCTAATTGGGCGAGCAGAAATTGAGTTTTCGTATAAGTACGATGGAGACTTAGTCTTTATTATACCCGAATAACAAAGCGAAAAATGTAGTTCCCGTCTAGCTTTCATGTTAAGTGGTTCCTTGATTAAGAAATGGAAGTAACGTGTGTTCTACGAGGAATGTTATAACAAAAGCGAGCACATGCATTCTGAACACGCTGAATAATTTTCTTGGTGTAACCATAAATACACTCCCCAATTACTCCTCCTTTCTATACAATTTTATTAGTGAGGACCTATAATTGGACTTGTTTGTTATTTGTGTATACTTTTGTGTTTTCATTGCTGTTGGTCCTCCTATGAAATAAATAAATAAATAAATAAATAAACTGTATCAGCATAGTTTAACTTTGATAAAACTAGACTTTCACAAAGCTTATTCTTGTACTATGTCCAAACCAATCAGTATTCTATACAGTACCTTGAGTCTGTAGAAGCAGCTATTGACGACTTTTATAAATGTTGTGGATTTCAAATATATCCATAAGGACACCGAGATTACGAGCATTAGTTACGTATTCTAATTTTGCATTTTCAATATTAATTGTGGGTTAAAGAAACTATATTTACCTAGATTTTTGACCCCAGCACAATTTTTATTAGCCCATTTTGATAGCTTGCAAGTCAGTATTTATCTTGTAATGCTGTCAATATCTCAGAGTTTAAACGACAGATATACCTGAGGTCATCAGCTACATATGAAAACTGCAATTAGTATGTATTTGGTCAAATCAGCACTGTGATAACGAAAAGGATAGGGCCCAAAATTGATCCTTGCGGAACTCCTCTAGATAGAAGTAGTGGCATCTGAAGTAGATTTTATTCCACTTTCGTTACAAATCTGAACACGCTGCTTACGTTCACCAAGATAACTGGAAACCAACGTACCGAACTGCAGTCAACCCATAATATACCAATTTAAGATAACAACAAATTGTGATTTATATCAAATGCACGTGAAAAGTCTAAAAGACACAGAATAGTACCATTCCCTTGATCTTTTCTGC
The DNA here is from genome assembly GCA_019425675.1 of Leucinodes orbonalis. Lineage (NCBI taxonomy): Eukaryota > Metazoa > Arthropoda > Insecta > Lepidoptera > Crambidae > Leucinodes > Leucinodes orbonalis. Next base: position 69,913 of record PQWD01002081.1, on the reverse strand, counting down.
TAGATCGTCAACACAGCAAGCACGCTGTTGCAGTACTATGTCCGAGCGAAACCCTGATTGCTTTTGTGGTATAATTTTATTTTTCTCTAGAAATACGATAAGCTGTTGATATACTACTTTTCAATTACTTTAGACAAAAAGGGAAGGAATGTTTATTGTCTAAGATCATCCAATTCAGTGGGCGGGCTTTTCTTAGGTAAAGGCTTTACTAAGCTTCCTTCCAGATCTCAGGAAATATTCCAGTTCGGATAGATTGATTAACAATTCTAGTTATTACTTCAAGTGCATAAAGAAACTTATTTACAATCTTTGATATTATCCTTTACTATTTCCAATAGCTATCCAACGTGACATTCGCGGGAATCATGAGAAACACATTAATAGTTATACTATGTAGAAAAAAGGGCAATGATTTTGTGTTTCAGAGGGGGCGCGTCAAACAAACTGTCAAATTATAAAACAAAAAAATGTTTAAAAAATCTAACACCAGTTTCGGCTTTTCATATTCATCAATCCTATATTGTTCAGATCAAGAGAAATCTTTATAGCCCATATCGAGCTTAGTTTTTACTACAAGTTAATATATAAATTTATTAGTTTATACTTTATCGAAGTTTCGCTGCTTCCAGTAAAGCCCATTATTAATAATTGGTAACTCAAACACGACGTCTGTGAAGATCAAATCAGGTTATAAAGGGTAACCCTTATAAGATAACTTGGGGACGTTTGCAAATTAGTTAACTGGGTGTTGGCTAGGCAAATATTATTATGATGGTAGGACATAACGTTATATAGTTACGTAAGTATTACGCAGGACGGTCAGGACGCTCAACTGATGTTGGATGATACGCCTGACCATGACAGAGCGGCATTGTTGGAAACTAACAACTGATAGACGGTATTATTATACTCCATCAATGCCGCACTGCGCCCTTCACTCGAGACAGATGTTAAATCTCCTATACCCATCATATACTCATTTTACTAGCGACAATGCCCTCAACCTGAAACACAGAAGCGCAAGCAATTTTATTTCACGGGACGATGTCTGGCGATGCGGTGGTACCTACCTAGACGACTTAGTACCTAGTCTACCACCTAGTAAACAATCTTAACGTGCCTACTGAAGCACGGAGGGACTTGAAATCATATTTTAAGGCTACTTATCCAACGGACGACCATTTTGATTAGTGCGATCATTAACAGAACGGCCGAGCCGCTACGCATTTGTGCCCTCAAAACATGACTACTTACGTTATTAAATTGTGGTAAGTGATGGTCAGGAGTATCACTTGCCTCCAGGTGAGCGCAAAGACCGTCCCAATCACTTATGACTTTATAATAAAAAATGGTACAATTTTAATGTCTTGAATATGATATCGCCACCAAACGCCCAAATAAATATTAAAAACAAACAACGCAGAACGCTCCTGAAGAAACAGCTTAGGGCCTCGATTCGGCTAAATTGAAAATGCGCAAATAGGATCGCAATTTTATTTCAAAATTAAAATATTGCACTCTATCTGTTTTATGGCAGGTTTTAATTGTGTAACTATAACACAATTTGTTCTGGTATATTTAATTACTATTTTATTAAAACTATTAACATTAAAACTGTACCAGAACACCAAATTAAGATTTGGATTGAAAATTGTCGAATCTACTCGGCTCGACTTCACGCACTACCTTTGAAGCTCTTCGCAGGCGTGCGCAGGTTTCCTCACGATGTTTTCTTTCACCGTAAGAGCGTCGGATAACGTACATATAATTTTGTAAATTCTAAAACACATTACGTGTCGGGATTTGAACCTCAGCCCTCCCGGTATGAGGGCAACAGTTCACACCATTGAGCCACCGACGCTCTTAAATATTACTATTTCTTCATCATCATCATGAAATAACTATTTCTTACTTTATGATAAAATTGAAATGCATTGAATGCGATAGCGCAACAAAACTCCTGAATAAACACAACGCAGAACTCTCCTGAACAAACGTGTTTGTTTTAGTTTCAACATAACACTCACGGTAGGAAAATCAGCTATACGGGAGTATACTCTTTGTGTACTGCACTTGGCGTACAAGCACGCACTGTTTGAAATAACTTGTTTTCATAGTTATTCTGTTCAACAAACTGTTTCTCGCTTAAATTCTTTCTGGATAGACTGAGGATCTATATTTTGGTTAAGTGGCTTTATATAGCTCGAAACCTAATTTCAGTAACGATAAAAGTACATAGTTATATTTCTTGCTCTTTATAAATGCTGGAAATAGTAGGTAAAACTGAACATTTACATTTCATTGTGTTTTGAGGTACGAGTACGTTATTTATCACGGTAGCTCTGTCAAAATTTTAATTAAGCTAAATTAATTCTCCGAGCTTTTCGGTGGTCGTTTTGCTGTTTCACCTTAGCTTTTACACGGTAGTTTGTTTAATTTCTAAACGAGATAAGAACGTGTTGAATGTGGTAAAAGACGTTTGAATGTCTTTCTAGCTTTTTACTGTGTTGATAATAATTATAATTTCTTTTCAAGATTACTCGTATGTCCAAATGGTAAAGTTTAGTTAGCTTCTTAAAATAAAAATGGCTGGGATTATTTTGGAATATTGGTAATATATCGCAACAAATACGAATTATTCTTCGACAATATTCCTAAGAATTAAAGTTATTGCGCGATTGAAGCTTAAAAACGGATACGATGAGTTAAAGACGTCAATCCTTTCTGATTTTAAGAATAAATATGAAGAGAATTGCTAAATAAATTCCACACTCATTTCGGATGTTCATATCATATTTTAAATAATAGAAATAACTAAGTAAAGAAACCTATACATAAAAAGTGTTTCAAAGCACAGAGTACCTATTCCTTATTACGACTCTCTATGTATAGTATTCATATAGTATCATAACCAATAAAACTGCGAACTTTTTTTGAGGATTATTACTTTCCAAATTCATCATCATCATCAGCTCATTAAACGACCCCACCGAGGGGCACAAGCCTACCCGTATAGGGTACTTAGGCCTTAGTCGTCCACGCGGGCCCAGTGCGGATTGGACGACTTCACACACAACCTTTAATCTCTTCGCAGGCGTGCATGAAGGTTCCTCACGATGTTTTCCTTCACCGTAAGAGCATCGGATAACGTACATATAATTTCGAAAATTCGAAAATACATTGTAGTGGCGGGATTTGAACCTCAGCCCTCCCGGTAGGAGGGCGACAGTCAACACCATTGAGCCACCGACGCACCGCGCGACCACCGACTTTCCAAATTAATAAAATTATGAAATAAAAAAATATTCCACTGACATTCACAGCGCCATCTAGTTAAGCGTGAAGCCTAGGTGAAGTCTGTATTATGGACACTAAACAACGGGTAAACATACTTATATACTTTTTTTTGTAAATACATACATATTATACATAGAAAACACCCAGACCTTTACGAACAGACATGTGTTGTACTGCCCGGGGATCGAACCTGGAACCTTGGTGTTGCAATCGACGTCTCAACCGCAACACCAAATGGGTCGTCAAATATAAATGTGACTTTTGGAGTATTCCAGCAAAAAATACGAAAAATCTTTTTTAAAGGAATAATTCATAAAAATTTACATTGGTTCTAAAATAAATGTAACTGACTTCAAGGACCTCAATTATCTCATAGAGAATTTCGAAATAGCTCTATACGTAATAAATTTACTTCATATTGTAAATTCACCTTTCTAGTTTTATGGATATTTGTATAACGTGTTTCCCACGATTTCAACAATGTCACATGCGATCCCTGCTTGTATTACACGAACGAAATATTTTGCTCCCCGCTTGAATTTAATTTTAGTATAATCCCATTTTTTTTGTCATAACAAAAACATTTCAATCATACGACAAACGATACATTAATAAATTGTGAAATTGTTCAAAGAAAAATTTTAACACATTTTTTTAAAATTCTTAAATATTTTTGGCGCGCGTGTTCTTAAAAGGATTTCAACGATCGCCCAAAGATAAACATAATTAAGGTTAGATAACATTAATCTTCTTGACAGCTAGTGGCGCTGTACGCGGAAAGCCTTAACGATTTTATACGAATAAATCAAATTAGCTTGATTAACATCGTTGTGGGAACGTTCTTCTATGTAATGTTTACTAAGGTAACTTGATTATAGTACCTACTTAAATTCAAACATTTAAGAAATAATACATTTAAATAAATGGACAGTAAAAATACCCAAGAAATAAAAGTGTTGGCCGACCGCCAAGCAGATGACTGGATAACCTGGTTAAGGTGATGGGTGATGGGATTAAGCAGAGGGATGACAACTGCTAGTGATTGGTCCGTGTAGAAATGATTAGGCGAGATCTTATTATGACAGTGGCTAAATTAGGCTTTATGATGATGCGAGGCGCTATTGGCACGTAACCATTGAGGCTAAGTGCTAATTTGCTTACTAAAGATTGTAGAAAAGTCTTATGATGAAATCTAGCAATGAAAATGACCAGCTTGGGCAGTATGTGTATATCAGTACCATTAACACATATTTAGATATTTTTATTTAAAAGTCTAATGCTCGTGTTGTTGTTGTCAATATTTATTATTTAGGCAAAATAAAATGATCAAAGAATAGCTAAGGGTACCTACTGTAGTGAAATGAATATTAAATTCCAAAAAGATACTCATAATTGTAAATTTATACTTGATTATACCTGACCCCCTACACTAGACAAAGCTTGTCCTGCGGGGACAATATGTTTCCATAAAAAATAGATGTTTTATTGACTTTTCACGATAGCCTCATGATGAAATCTAGCAATGAAAACTACCAGTTTGGGCTCTATGTCTATATCAGTACCATAAACTCATATTTAGATATTTAAATTTAAAAGTCTAATGCTCATGTCGTTGTTGTCAATATTTATTATTAAGGCAAAATAAAATGATCAAAGAATAGCTAGTATAGTGAAATAAATATAATAATAGCGGCCAATACTGTTCCATTTTGAATGCAATTTTCCTTAATTCGCAATAATGATAAGAAACATTAAAAGAGTCATCATTCCGAAATCTTTGACAGTAAACGAAATAGATTGCTTATAAAATGTCAGATCTTGCTTGTAAAATAATTGCTCTGATATTTTGGACTCTATATCTTCAAGGTGTAAGCCAAAATTGCTTGACTGACACCCTTATGATAGATCTTAGTGTTCGGAGTGATAAGCTCGAGGCAGTTTATTGAAGATGCCAACGAAATGATCAAAGAAAAATTGTGGCTTGATATGAAATATTAGATATCGAATGAAGTGCTTGGAGTTTGGCACTTCTAAAGTTATTGGATATGAACGTAGGATGATAAATTCAAATTAAGTATTTCTTATCTTAGTTCGAACAATTTATTTATCTTTAGAATTCAGCTTTGGAAACATTTTTGGGTGCGTAATACTCCCTGCAAAATAATACTCATATTAGGTGTCAGACAGGCAGTAAAATTCCTATAAATTTCAATTCATGAAATAGAACTAGTGCAAATTACTTCTTAATTGTCACTAACGATATGCGATTTGCACCGCATAAAGTACTGCCTGTGCTGTATGAATTTGGAAGAACTAAAAGTTATCCCGGTGTAAACTGTGATTCGATTTTCTATGAAGCGGTCATAACGATCCGACAACTAAATCCAATTCAACTTGGCTGTTTGCCATAACAAAACAAAACAACAACTCAAGTTAAACAGGCAAACTGAAAAACCGTAATCAAATTGTAAACATAAACACAGTACAACAAACATCGGGATTCAACATTGACCGTTTTATTCATTGATCGACATACAGTTTTATCGTAATCAATACAATAGAAAACTAACACAAGTGTGCGACATCCATAATTAAGAGGAAGAAATTACCCGGTGTCCATAGTCAACATGTGGACAATTCTCACGTACTTATATATTATTACTAGGATTCTACTAGACGACGTGACTTTGAAATTGAAACACGTCAGTGCAAAACTTGTAATGACAGTGAAACAGAAATCGATGAAGACCACTTGCTCTTCGGTGGATGTGATAGTAACACGTATTTGTGGAAAGTTCTGGAAGTAATTAATACAAGTGACAATGTAAATCAAATACAATCAGTAATTCAAATCTTGAAGTACTTGATACCTGTTTCGTTTTTGGAGAAGAAAAACCTTAAAAACCTTTCAAGGTATTTGATAATATATTAACTAAATTAAAGTACTTTTGCACAACTAACTTGATACAAATATAAATAATATTTCACAGATGATGACCAAAGTGAAAGCTCAGGGCCTGGTGTCCGATTTGATGCCAAACATCAAATTGATGCAGGCAGCAGGGCATTTCCTTTTTAATTACCATTCAGGTAAAGTATTTACACTTCGTACTTTAGCAAAATATACGTCCTCCGTAAAATCTACGAATTCCTCATAAAAAATTAAATAGAAAAAGTAATAAGAAGCAACATTTTGATAAAAATAATTTACTGTTACAAGGGGAGCTTACACAGCTGAATCGTCTATGTAATGAAGTGCAGTTTTATAATATCGTTATCTTCATCTACTAAATGGATGGAGTGCTTACTATGTTGCTTATCTAAGTTGAATATCATCTACATATTTTATTTTATATGTTGTCATCATAAACGTTTTATATTAGATGATTTCATAATTACATCAGTAGCATCATTACAGATAATTCTGGCATGTCCACACTTCTGCGCAAAATCTACTCGAGCGTTCATGCATTTCTAATCGTGATTAACTATTTATGCATGGCTGCAAATATGGCGCAGTATTCTGAAGAAGTCAACGAGCTTACTGCTAATACTATAACTGTTTTATTCTTCGCTCATTCCTGCATCAAGCTTTTGTTCTTCGCCATAAACTCAAAGAGCTTTTACAGGTAAGTGTCCTTCAAAGAGTTACGAGTGTCTATAATGTAATTGAAATATTATTACTTCCTAAATATTTTCATAAGCAAATTCAAATTTTATGTTTTAAGTATATCGCACCGTAAATAATATAATAATTTAATATTATAGTAATAATATTTAACGGTCTTTAAGAAAGACAATAAAATAAGATAATGAACTTTTGAGAAAAAGCACTGCATGAGGCACAAAAGAATATTTTGATATTTCTGTTCCCAGATGTCGTTATCGTATAAAATATCTACTAGCGTTTTCATGTTTCCTTCACTCAGAAATTAGGATCGATCATCTTACGAGTGTCACGCGAGTAAAAATACACCTTTGTAGCAAAATTATAAATCCACGTCATCTACAAAAGTCAAGGTTTAAAGAGCATACTCGTACCTATTCTGTCCGGTTGTTTTATTATTATTCTCCTGCGAAACACGTGGCAAGGCATAAGTTCAGTCTATTAACTAGTTAAGTTTAATCTACTAGGAATAAAGTTATATCAGTTTTTAAAAGCTGTGATATATCTAAATAACTGTCAAAGATGTTGTTAGTTTTGTAATCTTGTACTGTAAATATTCCTTTAATTTAATTATTACCTTTTTAACATATATGTATAATCTCTCCTTATAAGCTTAATTTATTCAGTAAAAAGATAATAATCTTGATAAGATACGATCACGGCATCAATTTCTTTACAGAGTTGATGATTATGATTAAAGCTTCATCACTGAACATAACATTGATTTTAATAAACTGTGAAACATACATTTTTATTCACACCTTATTAATGTAAGAAATAATTTGGAGGCCCAACACTTTTACCATCGCGTGAATGTCACTCGCAAATAATACACATTTCTCGCAACAAAAGAAAATTCATTTCCACCCAATTTTAATTTAACAAGCGAACACAAAGGCGTTCTGAATAGAAAATTATTTTCTCCTTGTCGACGCCTTTGGCACCATCAAGTTGATACAGAAAGGGCACGTAGTATCGTCTTTGAATAAATAAATTATTCAGTTTCTTGTACCATGCACATATTTATGCTACTACTACAGCCCTGGTTTGACTATGTATGTGAAGCTTTGATCCCAAAAGTTGTTAGCTGGGTGCTCTTTAAGATCCAGAAGATTTTAATCAGTCCCATGTTAATCTGATCGGATTTAGAAACGGAGCTGGATTTTAAAGTAGTTATTAACCCGTACTTTTTACAAAATATGGTACCCGCGAATATGCAGCAGTAGTAAAGTGAAGTGAAGTGCTTTAAGGCAAACTCTTCAATTTACTATAGAATCCTACTCAAAAAGGAGAAGATAGAGTAAGGATTCAATCAGCCTCTTATTATGTATTTGTATATAACGCACGTACATTTTATAGGGGTTTCTCAGTCCGGAGCCTCAAGGTCGTGGTCGACCAAGAATAAAAACTGTGAGTCACTATAACAGGTTCATTAAATTGTGTTTATTCAGAAAATCTAACTTAAAATAGTAATCATGACTTCGAGATCAAAGAAAGGACTATTATTATTTTACTAGCCTATAGTCCGCGCTAGTTATAAGTATTTTTTTTATAAAAATCTTTTAAACTTTTGCTGAATGTAGTTTTTAATGTTATGCAATTATAATATAGGTGCGTCACATAAAGTCCTTAAGATTATAAAATCAATAAGTTGTTATCCAAAACACAAGGCTCAATACAAAAAAAAAGTACCTAACTAAGCTTAAGTATTATCCCACTATTAAGGGTTAATTGAATGCTTGTTCGCTTTTCTCTTAAAAAAGGAAATAGCCAATAGAATAATTTTATACCATAAAGTACAGGACAAATGCCCGTATTTTTTACCTTACGATACCGATTGGCGTCATAACCAAGGACTTTCTTCCTTTGCAAACATCTGTCGCATCTGCATATTCAAATTCTTTTTTCATTTTTATCACGGCGTGCCTGTGTTCCCAACGTGGAGCTGCTAAACTTATTCAGTTTGCTGTTGAATTTTTAAAGGGTTCTAAAGCTTTCTGTTATTATTTTCGAAGGCTGACGGATTGCAAATATTAAATATTTCTTTTTAAACGCCTGCAAGGTTAGTTATAAATAGTTTAAAAAGATTTTTTGACTTGTTGGTTGATTTTTTATTGTTAATTCGTCAAGGTTACATTGAATACTAATTAATTACTAATATAATATTTGAATACTTTTGCAATATTTATATATTAGTCATCGTGGTAATGAAACTTATGATTATAAGAAGCTAACATAGTAAGGAACATTGATTTATAAAAATATTCTATTAGTTTTACTAGGTGGTAGACTCGGTACTGAGTCGTTTAAGTAGGTACCACCGCAGTGCCAGATATCGTCCCGTGAAACAGAAGTGTTATTCACTTCTGTGTTTCGGGATGAGGGCACTGTTGCTAGTAAAATTACCGGGTATATAAGACCTAGCATCTGTCGTGCGGCATTGATGGAGAATAACTGTGTATCAGTTGTTAGTCTCAATCAAAACCGCTCTGTCATAGTCAGGTGTATCACTTATCATCAGGTGAGCATACTGACTGTCCTGTACACTTTGTTTATTTTATTTGATTTGAAAATCTTTTTGAAACACCCCCAGTCTGTTAAGACATCTCCAGGAAACGTCTTATAAAAAACTTCTATTGTGTCTATTTTCTATTAGCCACGTTGACCGATTTACTAAACTGGATATTTAGATAATTGTTATATTTTAGCTATTAACTTAGCATTGTCACCTACTTACGTTCCTAAATTCTAGGAAATCGTGGTAGAAGATTAGGGTTTAGAAAGATCGCTAAGATAGATTACTGTTTTGAGTTTTACATTACTCAATAAATAATGTCAAAAACTTATGTATTAAGTGATTAGTATTACTTTGGTTATTCATAATTATTTATATTTTTAATAATAATTTTTGTTTTTGTTAACAAAACTTAAAAGCTAAACTAAATTTAAAAGCTGTTCAAAATTTGATAGTTTTATAATATTGGGTTTCATCATAAAATTATAATCTTAATATTTATTTTCTATAGAAAAACCGTCATAGTTTTTTTTTTCAAATATTGAGTATGGGCTTTAGTGTTTATATACTTATACAAACCAAATTGACACGATACTTACATAAGGTAAGACGGGCTAAGCCCTAAAAAGTCCTGGCGAGAAATGTTGACCCCGCACATTAAAAAGAATTACGCTAAAATAAAAGAAAAGAAGCTACGTTTTCAACATAGCTCCACGTTGTCCAATTGGAAACGAAATCTTGTCTTTGAGTAGATTCCATCGGGACGAAAAGGTCGGATTTTTGAATAATAATACAACGGGAATGATTGATTCACATACAAAGGGTTCGCATTTTAGGGCGTCTGTTTGATTGATAAGGAAACTTGTTGGTTTGGTGAAATATGATAGTTACTAGAGATTTTTTTTTCAGTTCAATATGTAGTAAATATTGCTATTTGTAAATATGTTTATAATTTTTCAATGTTATTTTAAAATATAGTGTATTAATACTGTAATAAGATTAGTTATATAAAAATAAAAGTTTTATCTGAAGTAAATATGTAGCATTCCTAAACTACACTAAGTGGCTGACAGTGGTCAGAGTATTTTAATTTCTTTAAGTTATTTACTTTTGACTTTAATATTTAATGTAACCGGGCATGCAAGACCTCACATTTGTCGTCTCGGGTGACGGGCAGTGTTGACGGAAACTAATGACTATCTACTATCATTAATTTCATTCAACACTGTATCTGTCATAGTCAGGTGTATCACTTACCACCAGGTGAGCGAACTGACTGTCCCGTTTACTTACTACATAAAAAGTGTCACAAATTACCGGTAACTCATTTGCAACTACAATTTGGTATTTTTCTTACCTATAACACCAATTAGCAACTTCAATTTGATATTTTTGTTTAGTGGCAGTATTGATCCTGTATCGATGAGTGAGGTTTTTTATCACACTTAAGTACGTAACCTTTATTGTCAGGACCTTGGCAGTATGGAACCAGTCGAACAGCCACCCCTTGTTCACGGAGTCGGATGCCCGCTACCACCAGCTCGCGCTCACCAAAATGAGAAGACTTCTTTACTTCATCTGTGGTGTGACCGTATTGGCTGTTGTCAGTAAGTTTTTTTGATGGTATATTTAGATAAATAACAAATATGTAACTTCCTCTTGTTAATTATTTTTCGAAACAAATGTATTAAATATTAAACTCAAAAAAAAAGTCGCCAGACACGATTGTATTTTGAAAAGGACAAAAGTGTTGAGCACAGAGATTGAATGCCAAAGAATTAATAACGACACCTCGATTTTGGGATAATGTTCTTTCAGACAAATCTGTGTTATTCTAACCGGTAATTTTAGATATTTGAGTTGTGTTTGTAATTATTTGGTGTCGGTATTTCCTCGATAGTGAAATCAAGTATTAATAACTCAAACTCAAAAATGTTTTATTCAAATAAATCCTTACATGACACTTTTGAATTGTCAAGCGTTATTTTTAATGAATCTTTTTTTTTAAGATTTGCTCTGTGAAGAATGCAAGTAATAAAATTAAAAGTTGATCTGATGGTAAATAAAAACTGTCCCTTGCGCTTAACAAACAAACTTACTGGATTAATCATTCCCGTTGATAGATAGAACTCGAAGAAGAATATGATGTCCCATAATTTTATTATCTTTGGCCTGAAACAGTGTTATTCAAAAATTATAACAATCATGGCAGCAAACCTATTTGAGATTAAAATACTCATGCAAAAATTAGAAAAAAACCTCAAAGATTGTTATGAAGACTATTGTTGTAAAGGAGCTATAATAAAAAATATTTTCACATTAAATATCTTGCATCTTTAATTCAGGCTGGGTAACAATTACCTTCTTCGGGGAATCAGTGCGCCTGATTGCGAACAAGGAAACGAACGAAACCCTTACTGAACCAGCTCCGAGGTTGCCACTAAAGGCCTGGTACCCTTTCAATGCGATGAGTGGCACAATGTATGTCGTCGCTTTTGTGTACCAGGTAAGAAGAGCATAGTATTTTACATCATATATTACTTAATCAATTTTAGTAAATTCATTAGTTTCTAAGAAATTTACATCACCTGTTTTCGGTTGGTTGAAGTCACTTTCCCTTGTCATACAACATATCAGTGTTACGTCCAATGTTGAATCAGCCCTCTCTCAATCACCACGATGATTTTGACCACTTAGTCTAAATTTTGACCCAAAAGGTAATCTATTGGGTCGAAATTTATTCAACTTATCGCTGTTGGCATTTCGCAATCGTACGAGGCTCTAGCGTTACACCAACTGACACTAAACCAGTGCTGTGCTTGCCATTCTAAGCTTATTAAAGTTATAAGATACCAGTGAAAGAATATGCAATAGATATCGATTTTCTTCAAAATAATTATGAATCTTAAAGTACTGACGCGGGTGCCTCATCGACGATGAGTTTACCTTTAAAAACTCATTTTTGTTAACTTATCGTCTGCAAGACACCCACGTCAGTACTTAATACGATTCCTAATACTAGCTCTAGAAGTGAAAGTAATAAATAAAATAAAGCTACTGTAAATACAAAAAAATATTTTGGGGTGTGTTACAAACCCAAACCCAACTTATCGAGGTAAGAACGACACAGTATTCGACCATGTCCACCCGCGCTCATTCTAAGATGAGGCATAAGGCATGCACTAGCGAAAAATTTGCCAAATGCATATCATGCATTTTTTTGCAGGTTTACTGGCTTCTGTTCTCAATGGCAATCGCTAACCTAATGGATGTCATGTTTTGCTCGTGGCTAATCTTCGCTTGCGAGCAACTCCAACATCTGAAGGCCATAATGAAGCCGTTGATGGAGCTGAGCGCTTCTTTGGACACCTACAGGCCTAACACAGCCGAGCTGTTTCGGGCTTCTTCTACAGGTGAGTATATATTTTTATTAGTAGGCAACTTCTTTCATGATCTAGTGGTGGTGGTGGTAGTGGTATTGGGCGTAAGTTGCTGCTGCGTGATCTGTTTGTAGATTCGAATATCGCGGGAACACCGCAATTTATAAGTGATCAGTTTTTATACGAGACAAAATTATTGAACTTTTGGATTACCGAATATTCAACTTATTAAAGTTTAATCTCACGTTTTATTTGCTAGAATTTTCATTGCGGAATCACAACCCAAGTTGTGACAATGTAATAATTTGTCAGCATTATCATTATAAGCTAGTTATTACCTACTTAACAATGTCTAAATAAGGGCTATTAAGCTTTCTTCGTGAAAGTTCTTGACAATAATTTTATATCTGAAACAATTTGTGCATTTATCTCTCTCCCTTACCATTAAGAATAACTCAGTTTAATTTATCTCTTAAAGATGCTAGTGTAGTGTAGTGTTACCGCTAGTGTTTTCAGGTGTCCTGATTTACGTGGAACGTCCTGATTTTCAGGGGTCTGAAGATGCGTCCTGATGGGTACGCTAAATATCCCTACTAATCAAATTCAAAATGGCAAGTTAACAGCGTGCCATTTTGAATTTGAAGATCTGGACAGGTAACAATAAAAAATGTGATTTGATCACATTTTTTATTCTTACCTGTCCAGATCTTCAACCTTCAGTCTCGATGTTTTTGGCCTCGTGTACCGATTTAATACAAATCGGACTTGGCAACTCTAGTTACCGCCATCTCTTAAAACAGTATCGCTATAATGATGCGTCAACATTTTTGTACCAGAAAAGGTGGGGTATCATTAAAGTAGTACTGTTTTAAGAGATGGCAGTAAGGTCTCCGTGTCTTAGTTTATTATTGTTTTCCCGCTGCTTCACGAATGACGTTTATGTACGCATTCGGTTCTTCACGTATTCTGTGTAGGTGACAGACGTGAGTTATTGCTTCCTGAAATAGTTTCCTTGCAGCTAAATTAAGTTTGTTCTTATAAGAAGATAAAAGCGTAGTCGGAGATTCAAGAGAGTTAACAAAGGCGCTTGTTTCAAGTTGTTAATTACCTGTTCTGGGAATTGTGGTATTTAAACCAGTTGCTATTGATTTGAGTGCCTAATTTACTTATTATTACTTTGTAGAAATCAAAATATGGTATGTAACTAGCACAGTTTATTAAATAGGGTATTAAAATTGACTTCAGTATTTCAAAGTTAATATTAATTACGTAACTTTGTTGTTTGTTCTTTTGTTTCAACAAAACCTATAAAATCGATACTATTATTGACTTCAGTTTATTGGAACTTTGTATGAGGCCCGTTGAATGCCGACTGCTAAGTCTTTTTATGTTATAAGTGAACGGGACGGTCAGTGCGTCCACCTGATGGTAAGTGATACGCCTGACCATAACAAATGCAATGTTTAAGAAAATTTATAACAGTAAGTAGTCGTTATTTTTCGTCAACACTGCTCTGCGCCTGTCTCCCGAGACGACAGATGTTAGATCTCTTCTATCCGGTCATTTTACTAGCTACACTGCCCTCGTCCCGAAGACACAGAAGTGCAAAACACTTCTGTTTCAAGGAACGATATCTGGAACTGAGGTGGTACTACCTAGACGACTCAGTACCAAGTCTACCATCTAGAATCAAGTAGTCTTTAAGAAATTTTGTTGATTAGTTTCACATACTCTGTCATTTAATAATGCTCTTATCCTTTCACTTCTTCTACACCAGAAAAATCGGAGAAGGTGCCAGATCCCGTGGATTTGGACATTAGAGGCATATATTCCACGCAGCAAGACTTCGGTATGACACTGCGAGGTGCTGGTGGCAGGCTGCAGAACTTCGGTCAGAACCCTGCGAACCCGAACGGTTTGACACAGAAGCAGGAGATGCTGGCCCGTTCTGCCATCAAATACTGGGTGGAACGACACAAACACGTTGTGAGGTGCGTGGATCTTTAGTTTGATATATAAATTTGCTTAACATCTTGCACAGCCCCAAACACACTCACACAAACACGAAATTACACACGCAAACGCACGTACACGCACTCATATCCACACGTACACACGCACGCATGCATGCACACACACACACACATACATCCACATTCTCTCTCTCTCACACACATTCATGTATGACTGCATGAGCGCTTATGTATGTATGCACAACTGCGCTTATATAACTTTTGTAAAAAAAAAAAACGCAACATTGTGCTAAACTGTTCAAAGGAGCCTACCTCTCATGACACAGGGTGACCAGTTCAAATAATTTACTGTATTGTGTTTTTTTGAAATATAAATTATTATTATTAACTGAGATTAAAATAAAATAAATAACACTATCAATTTGTGGAGCAGTGGGAAAACAACAAAAAGGTGAGGAAGGTAAGGTATATAATTTTATTTACGATCAACAAATATTTATTCTTTCTTTCTATTCCTACCTCGACGACACAGAATCAAGCCTTTCAACCACCTTGTGATTTTATTTCCAATATAACCTGAACAGAAAACGACATGGATTTTCTCATAGAAATATATGAGACGGGCTGAACCTGAAACCTTACGACATACTGATTACGCCGGCGTCTCTGAGCCAATGGGAAAAGTTATGCCATTTCGAACACCTGACATTTCCCCTCTTACAAGGAATTCACTAATATTGATATGCGATGGATGTATTGTATACCTAATGATAGTATGTATAAAAACCAGTTAAACAGTTTCCACAAGAGATGTTTATTCTTTCACACTTTACAAGAGAATTCAGCAACTGTTTTTTTTTTTTTTTTTTTTTTTTTTTTTTTTTTTTTTTTTTTTCGAACTGACTACTGCTGTTGGCCGCAGATGGCCTTACAGCTTCACCGGGCAAGTGCGAGCGCAGATGGCTCTCAGCCTAAATATTTACACAAACGAGCCTAAGGGCGTCCCCGAACGGGACTCGAACCTCGGCTTAGGCGTTGCGGGGGGGGCTTGGTAGCCTAACATATGTTTGGGGAGAAAAGCGGCCCGGTACATGCCGGTTACGCGAATAGGACTGTGCGAACCTACAGGGACACGCGACGATGGCCCCCCGCCGGCGGGGACGGAACCTCGGTTGTCGATTTGTATAGTGTACTTTTAGTAATTTAGCTGTTTCGGCCGCCGTCGCGGCGGCGACCGTGATAGGTCATCAGGATCGTCTAGTACGTCCCGTGGACGTCGTCGTTTTGCGCGCGGAGCTGAAATGAAATTATATATTAGCTGCTGTTGTAGTATAATCAGCAGAGGAGACAATGAGCGGGTTTGAATGCGCTATTGCCGAGTCGAAGTAGCGTTTGGACGCCACTTTAGGTACTGCGAAATCGTAGGCAGCCTAAGTCAAATGAAGATTCAAGTTCCGTAAAAACCACGGCGCTCCCGTGGCCCTACGCATAACTTATTCTGAAAATAACTTGTAGCCTATGGACGTGTTTGGACGCAGCGTGTGCAAATACCACACCGGCATACGTCATAATGGGCCTGAATGCACGCCGTGTATATTCGCACCTTATTACTAAGGGACAAAGAATTCAGCAACTGCATGATTACAATCAGTATTTATACCCTTTTAACGGAAGTCAACATTATAACTTTTCTAAATAATCAACAAAAGTATTCATAAAGGTGGCGCCACTGCACCACTTCCGTTTGAATAAATGTTATATTGAGACTTACATTTCGATACAATTGTTACAAAATATTTTAATACAAGCATAAGCCATTTGACAACTCAGTTTAGTAAATACAGTAGTTTCATTAAATCTACGAAAAGTTAATACTAACCGGAAGCTTAAAGACCAACTATTAACAATGTCTTCAAATCAAAGATGGCGACACTTAAATGTTAGAACATGTTTACGTAAATACATTAGAGAATTTAAACATTTAAATATATATGACTAACACTATATTATTTATGAGTAAGCCTTTTTCCATTTCAGTCTACAACCACGCTGACTTCAACACTGAAGTTGGTTGCTTTTAACGTAAAGAGGCTCACAGTATCAAGTCATATCACTTTCTGTCCCGCTTATCTGTCAGTCCACAACGCAAAACTATGTTTAGCGCGAGACATACTCGCATGTCAGATTGAGGCAAATGAATGGAATGATCTGCTTGCGTCTGTGTTTCCGCCCACATACAACCTTGTGGCATTCAAAAAACGAGTGAATAGGCTTTTTCCGGGCAAGCACGCTCCATCTTAGAGCACGTCTCTTCCTACGAAGAGATACGACTAGGATAGTCTGCGTTCAAGAGTAAACCCATTTTTAATAAAAACATTAAAACCACAGATTTAAGAATATACAAGTTCAAGAATACACATATGATAAAAACTGAGAGCTATGCGCCCGCGTGGACTACGAAGGCCTATTCCCTAGGTGGGAACGTCTATTGAGCTTATTATGATATCCATAGAAACACTATTAAAATTAATCATTGATATTTGTGTATTTTCTTACCATAATATTCAAGCCAAATCTATCTCCGTAAAGATTTCAGCATGAAACAGATTTTACGGAAAATGTCGAGAACATTTCTAATAGAATAGATTCCCATTAATTTCAAGACTGTTTGAACAAAACAATCTTAGGGGCTGCTGACGTTTATTTGTGGGTTAGTGATGTGACCAAAGTATAAAAAATATTCTCATTTTTTTTTATAAAAGTGCCAGTTTTTTTATGAAAGATAATTAATTAGTATAAAATAAGCTTTTAAGGTCATTTAAATATACATGTAAGTTATCTTTACCGACATTCACAAAGGCCTATCTAGATCGAATTTCAAATTTGTATTGTGGGTTCTTAACAATGGATAAAATACTTTCATACTTTTTGTATGATAGTTAGGCTTGACACTGCAACGCCTTAAATCGTGACATGAAATAGGAGCGTAAAATTCGCTTGTGTTTCGAGATGAGGGCACTGTAGTGTTGAAGGTGACAAATTGCTATCTGTCATGAGCAGGCGTATCACTTTCCATCAGGTGAGCGAACTGGTCACCCCATATACTAGATCCGTCCTGACCGTATCAAAATACGCTAAATAACCGTTACGTAACGTACTCTCTCTTCAATCTATTTCAGTCCACTGCTGGACATAGGTCTCCCCTATTTTGCGCCAGGTATCCCGATCTTCCGCATTCCTCATTCAGCCTCCACCAGCGACCTTTCGCAAATCGTCGGTTCATCGGGCCAGAGGGCGTCCTAAGCTTACTCGTCTGCTCCAACGGCCATCGGTTCTGCGACATACGTGACCAGCCCACTGCCACTTCAGCTTGCTGTTCCTTGGCTTGGATAAAATAATTTCTGAACTTATCCCTACAAGAAACCCCAAGCATTGCTCGCTCCATTGCGCGTTGAGTAACGTACATCACTACTAAACTCGCTTTATCTTGCTTGATTTCAATTGTGCCTGGAATGAGACAACTGAAACGACTCATACTACAATGTAACTTTTGCAATGTCAACAGTCGTTTATCATGTAATTCAACCATACAAGCGCTTGAAGTTTTGATGGCGGAAGGGAGCTTTTGGGGTGCGTTGTTTACAATAACTGATGTTTGAATAATCTGTAAGCTACGCTATAGCGCTTGGTAATTTCGAACTAGGTTATTGCATTTTTTGCGGTTATTAAAAGCCCGGTTAAAATTACTGGGTGTTGGAACTCTTGATTAACTTTAAAACTCAGTCAGCTGTAGTCCGTTATTCGCGACCATTGGTATTTTACATACCATTAATACCACTTGATGATTTTCGCATGACTGCTCATTTATTTCACAGTCGGTTGTTTTAACGGGACTTAACGCAAACAAAAGATATTCTATATTTCCAATGATGTAAAAAAGTATGGATTCGTGATATGCTCACAAAACAATCGAAAAAAGTGTTCCGAATGCAATAACAGCACACATACACAAATTTCGAATTTCGAACACATTGACCTAAACAAAACTATACTCTCTTCGGCGGTTCGTTTTTGAGGCACGGATGGCGTATCTACCTTTATATATGCAGAATATCATTGTATAGTTCCGATCAAAAAGAGTTGAACCCTAAACTTTTTGTAAGAAAGAAAGAAAATCATTTATTGACCTTCCACAAAAAATACAATATAAAAATTGACATAATGCACTAACATATTTCTTAAAAATAAAGTCAAGAACATTAAAAGGTTAAAGGGTTCCGCCATTGCGACGCCATAGAGCCAATATTCTGACGGAACCCAGTGAAAAAATGATTTGTAATTAATTATTTAAACTTTTTCTTTGCTGGTAGAGGTGAACATAACAAAGCACGATACCACCAAGCTCACAATTGGGGAAAACTATGTCCTGAAATAGAGTGCAATAAGTTGAAGCGAATGTAATGTTTAATATTATTAACCAATTGTTTCTATGTGTGTCTCAACAAACAAATAAACGNTCTTGACGTTCATAAGTGCTTTTTGTAAGCCTAATTTGAAATAAATGTTTTTGACTTTGACTTTGATCGAACCCGGAACCCTGGGTGTAGAGGCCGATGTATCTATCATTACACCAAATAGGTCGTCAATGAAACATTCCGCTGTCTTTGGCCATCCATCCTCAAGGATTCTGATCCATCTCCTTAAGTTCTAGAGTGCCGATAGTATTTAAACTTGGAACGCAACAAATGTTCGCGACAATTCTTTCTCACGCTACCCGTGTGCAGTATCACAGTCTTATGCATGGGCTGTGGTGCAAGTTATGGCTTCGAGCGTTTATGGTTTGTCCGAAATACCTTTTTTCATCAACAACTTTACTTATGGGTGGTCGTTAGGTAGGTAAGACTAATTATAATGTTTAATTTGGATAATCAATGATTTTGCTACTCGTAAGCAAGACTAATAATAATGTTAAAATTGAATAATCAATTATTTTTGCTACTCGTAAAATATACATATATATATTATTTCTTTATATTACTGTGTACAGAACGTTAAGATGCTCACCTGATGGTAAATGATCCGCCTGACAATGAGAGATCGGCATTAAAGGAGATCAACAATTGATAGACAGTTATTTAATGTATTTATGATATGATTTTATTATTTTTCTTACAAAAATATATTATATTTTGTATGATTAATTACACTTGCCATTATTATTAAAGGTACAATGGTAAAAGCAAAAAGTCACAGTGTAATCATTTCTTCTACTGTATACATTTAACAGTTGACTATTTTGTCTGAGCTGACTATTTACAAACAAGCTATAAACGTCAGTCAAGCGTTAAACGGCATAAAAATATTACACAGGATAAAAGCCAAAGGGTAACAGATATGCTATTTGCCATAAAGGTGTTCTCTATGAATACCTTCTCATAACTTCATTACTGAAATTCCGAATAAAAGATGCAGCAGGACGATCAAAGACAATAACATCAATATCCACCAACATGCATACAAGTATTACATTATACTATGCTTATGCATATGCGTGGCTCAGCTATGGTATAATTCTCTGGGGTAACAGTACCAACTCACACGATCTATTATACTTCAAAAAATGTATACGTATCCTACAAATATAAAACAAACAGACAGTTGTAAGCCTCATTTTAAAAACTTAAACATATTAACCCTACCATGCATTTATTATTAGAAAACTGTAAATTTATTAAAAAGAATCCCTATATATACTAAAACCGTAGACGTCCCAGAAATTATCGTCCACAATATAAAAATAATTTAATCCAAATAAAATCAAATCTAAGTTTGCATAGCTCTGGCCCTTACCCTATGTCTATAAAAATCTACAATAACTTACCAAATTATATAAAAAATGAAGATTCATATCCAAAATTTATGAAACTTCTGAAAGAATATCTTATAAAAAAGTGCTATTACGAAATAAATGAATATTTAAATGATAAAGAAAAAACCGATTATAATTAAATACATAAGACACGAGGAAAATTAATTAAATATATTATGGTAAAATATCTGCCCTCTGACCTTCCATGTTGCTATGCCTGTAAAGGTCCATATGATGTTTAGATAGTATATTATGTAAATTATTTATGTAACATCTATGTCATCTGGAATGCAATAAATAAATAAATAAATATTTTTGATATACTGATCCTTGAACTCAATGTTTTTTAGCACTCCAGCAATAAATCTGTTAAGAAGTTCTACTTCTACTACTTACCTTCAATGTCTTGTCAGGATAGCAGAGCCTAGTCTGCTAAATAACTGGTTGTAGAAACTGAAGTATTCTTGGGTCCAAAATTACGATTCCTTTGTTCCTTTTACCCCTACTCACAGCTTAATATTAAGTTCGACAGTTTTGTATTAGCCTTGTGTGTTTTGCTTGTAATATATATCATACTGAAACTTGAATAATTATGTTAGACCTACTTATCCACAAACCTCTGCAATCTCCTCACTTGCACCGTGCCCAAAGTACCTCAAGTAAAAGTTGCTATTTTTCCCATCTTAAAGGCTTCTAATATCGCAGTTCCCCCGCCTCAGGCCCGTTGTCATTTGTCTGCCGCTCCGTAGGCAAACTTCGTCGCAGTGTTTGAAAGCACTACATTATACTCGTCCCTCTTTATCGTCTTCTATGCACGAAGGGACGGGCACATGTCGATGCTTTCTTCCAATGTTTGTTAAAATATTTTGCTGGGAATGTTATTTAACTATCCTTTATTCCACTGCGAGGTGAAATATGTATTTCTACATCTTATACGGTCTAATTAACAGACGCCACGCTTATAAGAAATACGGCATGGCATGGCTATAACAAGAGGGAGTCGTAATACACCACGCGGGCCAGTTTAATCGGGTGTTAACGACTACCATCTGAACATATAAACCGGGATCGTCGACTTAATGAGAACAATAATGTAATTGATACTTCAACGGTCTAACCAAACTGTCAAGTTCATATATCGATATAAACTCATCGTTCACACCACGGGTGCAAATCATTAACTATCTGGGTTAATACCAGATAAAAACTTATTTGCTGGGCTATTTAGTCCCACAAATACATTTTTTATAATTTTCCGCTTTACGCTTTACATTCAAGCGATCAAAAATGACTTTGAAAGTTCTAACCATATATTATAAAACACTAAGGGAACAGTCACAGCACTGGCTGAAACGAAGACTCCGCATTTCTTTACACAGCTCGGATTTCTTTTTAATACCACACAGTTAAACTCTTCATGTGGGCGACGTGCGTCCGACAAACTTCCTTCATCGCTCACCTACTTACAGTTTCATCCGCTGTTTATTATACAATATATAGCTGCCAAGTCTTGTCATAAGTAATAACGAAGACTGGAAATCTTAGTGTTAGGGAAACCCAATTAATTTAGTGGTAATTAAGATACAATATTATTGTCACCACATTTTCTCGTTCCAAGCAGCATGTAGATTTTCTGCAAGAACCTACCTTATTAAGTCTCACACCTGTCTGCCAAGAGCCAAATCATAAAACGCCCTAAATTATCAAGGAGAAAAGTCCTAAGATTTAACACACTTTTAATGATACGATATCAAACCCTGCGGGAGATATCTACCTAAAAGACCCAGTATCGAACCTACCACCTATGTAATTAGCTGAATATAGCTATTTCGTTGAAAATGAGCTATTTTGTTAAAAAAGCCATCTATTCGAATGATATATTCGAAATCCAACTGTCCAGTAACACTGGACAAGTCTGCTTTCTCCTTTAAAACTGGCAACCACTCCACAATACTTTCCAGAACAAGGTAAACTGTGCTGCACTTAAAACTGGAACGAAACGTTTCCCCCAACTTGCAACTCCAAACTTACATTTGTAACATCAAATCCATAAAACGGGCAAACTTCCGAATTCTTCAAATGTTAAAGCAGCCAACTACAAAATACACAGTTGGTACAAGTACAATGAAGTTACGGCGAGGAAGTGCCTTATTAACTTCCCCGTGATTTATGATAGTTATTGTTTTTGCTGCCCACCCGAGATGAGCGGTGACACTTTTGGGATTTTAACAGGATTTTCCGTCTTAACAATTATACGTGTATAGCTCTTTTTCCCTTGATATTTCATCAAGGGAAAAAGAGCAACATGACACCGTTTTAACCATTTTATAACATACTCCCATGCTTTTAGATTCTCTTTTTAAGAATAAAGCACTCAGTTTTTACCATAATGTTAATGTGTTTAGAACATCCAGGAACTGGAACTATAGCTAACTATTTATTTATTTTTTAATTTCGACGCAGGTGCAGACGACTTAAGTGTTGAACTTAATCTAATGAAATTAAAACTTAATTACAAGGCTGCATAATCAGTGAGAGTGTCGACATTTTTGTTTTATGAACTTTTAAGAAAATATTCCGATTCTAAGAAATTCTTCTTAATAAGTCGATAATTTATCCGACGCTCTTACGGTGAAGGAAAACATCGTGAGGAAACCTTCATGCATGCCTGCGAAGAGATTCGAAGGTGGTGTGTGAAGTCGTCCAATCCGCACTGGGCCCGCGTGGACGACTAAGGCCTAATCAACCTATACGGGTAGGCTCGGGCCCTCGGTGGGGACGTTTAATGAGCTGATGATGATCCGTTGTTTAGTGTCCATAATACAGGCTTCAAGCTGATGAGATGAGTCGATAATATGGATTTATGAACTAGATATGATAATGCGACCCATTTTAGGCTACTTATATCGCCCTTTCATTTTCCATCCAGAGAGGTACCGGAACCAAATAAAGATGGAGAGTTCGGGCAAAACAGTACATGTTCCATTTGTCTGAGGCACACCACAGTCACACAGGCTGCTTCTGGAATATCTAAGCCATTGTACATTAAAAAAAAACATTTTGCTCTGATTTACATTTCTGCATGCTAGAATTTCACCTATTTAAGCATGCAGATAAAGCTGAGTATCTTGGTACAAATATTTGATTTAGGTTATATCTTTTTTACAAACGTCTAATAAATCAAAAAGCGTTTTTTTTTCAAATCCAACCAACACTTCCAATTCCTGAAGTCAAGTTCCTTTGCAAACATTTCTAAACTTGCTCAAATTAAAAATGCTTCTTCATTCATTTCTCAGCTAAAGACGCTGTTTCTCACTATTTCCCAGCTGTCCTCTCAGCCACTTGCCTTAAGCGGCTTTAGAAAATAAACCCACCGGTTTGCGTTAGACAAATTTTTAATTCAGAGAAATAAGGGATTTCGCACGAAGCAGCCTCAAGATCTCTCTAGAGGCCACGCCAAGGACGTCGAGCGTCCGTACATTTTCTTTAGCGAATTAACTCGGAATTTCTTTGGTGGAGGTAAAACATTATCTGGTACACGCCGACTTCAGTTTGTCTGGACTCGCATCATTCCAAATTGGACCTTGTCGTTGACAGTCTGAATATATATATGTAATTGAGCAACTTAAAGTATTTTATTTATATTTTTTCTAATCGGAAAATATTGATCAATGTTCCGAAATCTTTCTTTTGTTCTTAGATTAGATTCAATTCAATTTCAGGCATGTTAGATGTTAGTTGACCCTGATTTTTTTACCTTTTCAATCATAATTTATTCATTCATTTTCGAGTTTGTCACCACAGGCGTAAAGTAGCCTGTTTTTTTTTGTAAGATCTCAATGAAGTCGGGATTATAGATTATTTTCAAATATTTTTTAATGAATATTTTTTGTAACATAATTATTATTTGATCGTAAAGTTCACTCCTGGATATGTCCTTCCATTAATTATTCATTTTTTTACTTATAATCTCTTCGAAGGCGTGAGCAGGTTTCCTCACGATGTTTTCCTTCACCGTAAGTAAGAGCGTCGGGTAACGTACAAATAATTTCAAAAATTCGAAACCACATTGGTACCTGGCGGGATTTGAACCTCAGACCTACCGGTAGGAGGGCAACAGTCCACACCACTGAGCCACCGACGCTCAGTTAAATAATATTGCCTTTATTGAGGGTTATATTTTTTACGCCATCTTTTTTGCCTAATCTTTGAAAACGTAAATACTATCGAATCTCATACTTTCATTAGAAGCTTATACTTTATGTTTGACTGAATAAATACTATAATCAAATAGTTTTTATGATTTTTCATTCAAATTTATACAGCGCTTTGAGCGCGTTTAACTTTTATTTCGTGCCCAGCAATTAGGCGAAAGCACTCAAAAATCTTAGAGCATCCCCCAACGACGTCGAAACCTCTCCGGCAAAAAGCCTAAAAACCACATTCGCGCTGCTTGAAGCGCCATAAAATATTCAAAAGATCGCATTATGCACCGGGTCCCTAAGTCGAAAAATCAATATAGCTTTTGTAGTACGAAGATTTTCTTAGCGGCTCGCCATAAATATTTAAGGAGGCCGAGTTTCGTAGTATTTCTCTATTGCAAACGTATTGTTTGCTACTTTTTCATTATAGGATTACGTTCGATCAGACCCTTTTCAGATTATGTTATGAAAGTACGTATTAGCAAACAGTTATTGCATTTGTTATTCAAAAGGTTGTGGACGAAATGTATAATATGTGTATTTGAACAATATTTGTATTTGTAACTGACGAAAAGGTCAGATGCCCTAAACTGACGAAAGTGAATTAAAATATTAATGAATGTGAAAGAAGCGATTGCCTTCGTAGTGTGGTGGGCACAGAATTCGGCTGCGTTACCTGGTGCGACGGGTACAAATCCCACGAGGAAACATCACTTGGTGCGATTTTTCATAATTAGGACAATGCAGGCTCAAATCCCGCCACGCATCAATATGTTTTCGAATTATCGAAATTATATGTACGTTATCCGACGCTCTTACGATGAAGGAAAACATCGTGAGGAAACCTGCGCACGTCTGCGATGAGATTCAAAGGTTGTGCGTGATGTCGTCCAACCCGCACTGGGCCCGCGTGGACGGCTAAGGTCTATACACCCTATACGGGTAGGCTCGTGCCCCTCGGTAGGGACGTTTAATGAGCTGTTGATGACGAATGCAGGCTGAGTCACCCGATTGTCTGAAAAGAAAGATGATTCCTTGCATCGGAGGGCACGTTAAGCCATCGCTTAGTTAGCCGTTAACAACCCAAGATTGTCCACCACCAATCCGCATTTGGCCCGCATCGGTTACGGCCCAATATCCCTAGACCTATGTAATGTTGGTAGACCCGGTCCTGCAGTGTGCCGATATAAGTTGTTGTTTTAAGCCTCCCCTTATTGGACAATACCCGAAAACAATCCCTTTCATATATCGTATTGTATAATTCATAGAAGACCAAAATACTTAAAAAAAAACAGAAATATTCGTGAAATCGGTAAGAATGTTAAATAACTTACTCAGGAACTCATTTAAAGAAGGCCAAGTGTTGCCACTTGCTTCAATTTGCATCGCAACGTCACGCAACCGGAAACGGTGACGTTTGCGTTGCCAAAACTCCGTCGCGCAACTTTCTAATTAAGTTGCGCGGCTCTAACTCAACATTCGAAGATGTTGATTAACGGATACACGAAAGTTTTCTTGTGATAGTTTATTTTAACTGCTTGTATGTCGGTGTGCTGTTACTGAAATTTAAAATGTTTTTTCAAACGGATGGTCATGATAATAAAAATGGACCTAATCCATTTTGATTGAACAGTGACAGTTAAGTGGTGGATAAGCTCAAATATCATTTAGTCTATCTTCATCATCAGCTCATTAACGATCCTCACCGAGGGGCACGAGCCTACCCGTATAGGGTAGGGCCGTATTAGGCCTTAGTCGTCCACGCGGGCCCAGTGCGGTTTGGACGACTTCACGCACAACCTTTGGGTCTCTTTACAGGCGTGCGCAGGTTTCCTCACGATGTTTTCCTTAACCGTAAGAGCGTCGGTAACGTACATATATTTTCGAAAATTCGAAAACACATACAAATTATACGTGGCGGGATTTGGACTTCAGCCCTCCCGGTCAACAGTCCACACCATAGAGCCACCGATGTCTATGGTCATGGAAACCAAAATGAATCAAATCCATTTCGTTTGAACCGTCCGTGACGGTTGGTGGATAAACTCAAATATTCTATAGTCGTGGCCATTCTTAAGAAAACTAAAATCGACTTTCCGAATTCTGTGCCTAGATCTATCCATGACAGATCGTTCACCCGGCCCTGCCCGCCATAAATTCCCGTCGTCTGCCGAATAGTGCTGGCGTATGATTTCCCAGAGGTCGACGCAAGTTTTCGAATCGCGCCAGGAGTCTGACCTTGAGACGAGGAGCTCGAGGTCGAAGTCTTATTAAGTGCAGGATGCTGAAGATCATAATGGAAGTGCCTTATTTTTTTCCTTCTTATTTGCAATGATACACAAACGTTTTGCTTAAATTGTTTGCATGATTTCACTATTCGTAATCGTGTTTGGTATGATTGAATTAGAGCTCTTATAGGTAAAACGAAGTGATCGTAATATCAGAATGTATTTTAATGTGTTTCACACTATAGATCCTAAAATTAGGACTTTCAATTATGGTGGCAACAAGTGTAAGGCAAATAAATATTTGCTCGTTTCAAGTTTAGGCCAAAACGGTTATGCTATGTAATGAAAAAAAAAACCTGAAGAGAACTCGTTTATCAAACATCAGAATAACTGATTTAGAGGAAGAAATATGTGGGACTGTGACTTCTACGAAAACAATATGAAACGCCATCTTCCGTATGAAAAATATTAGGTGTATATTCAAGTGATGATTTTTTTATTGTTACATTAAGGAAAATGAAAATGTTTTTAAAAAAGGCTACACTGTTGAGTTTTCTTGAGTGCTTCTTTCTCAACAGGCCAAACCACTGAAGCGCTTTTTTTTCAAAGCATCAAAACTCATATTTTTAGTTTAGTATTTTAATCGTTTTTTATTATATTTTTGTATATTTTTTGACGTTCATAAGTGCTTTTTGTAAGCCTAATTTGAAATAAATGTTTTTGACTTTGACTTTGATGCATGCTTACTGAAATATTTATTGTTCGCTACTCAATAACTTGAACTTTTGATAAAGGTCTCTTTAAGATAATATTTACCTATATAGATATATTGATAAATTGACGAGACTTTAGCAAATATATAACAATTTCCCGGTTTCATCCTTACCTCTTTCTTGCTCTTCGTATCTGTCTTGTTCGTCCTTATATAGCCACAACTATGAGTATACTGTACTAGATTAAGAGATGCGTTAAAGAACCGTGAAGTGCATTAATTTGTCACAATGACGTGCCATCAGTCGGCGCGTATTCCTAAAACAAACTGAACGCCGATAAAAACATCCTGACATCCGTTTCCCGTCGCCACACAAGATGACATCAAAATTAGACAGAGATGGATGGGGCATATACATTTGTTTTTACAATGAACACAATTTTCATGCACACAAAAGGTTTTATTTTATCAGCAGGAATAGTAACATGTTTATATTTTGTTGATATTTGGCCTCTGTAAGAATCAAGGTCAAGTCAGTTTTTATTTATGAATTCAAATTTACAAATAATGCTTAAAAAACAACGAAATTTGCATAAACCTGCGTCCAAAACTCAATATCTAAACCGTCAGACCAAAGGCAATTCATACGATAATGATTCCTAACCCAACTAATTAATCTTAAATATGCGAGAAAGGAGTCGGTAAAACAATTTCACGCGCCGACATTGTCATATAATCCTAGCGACTACACAACATATATAATCGCGTAACTGAATTAATTCAAATTAATCGAATGCCAGCGGCTCGGATTACACACGTCACGTCTAATGAATTCATTAATAATGACGTCACGCCGCGTATATCTGCAGGTACAGAGCTGTGCTTTGATTTCATATAATTGCCTACCTATACCTTTATGATCGCGCAATGGAGCGAGCTATGCTTGGGTCTCTCTTAGGGATAAGATCAGAAATGATTTAATCCGTAGGAGAACTCAAGTTACCGACATCAAGTTGAATGGCAAGGCTGGTCACGTATGTCGCAACCGATGGCCGTTGAGAAGACGAGTTCTGGAGTGGAGACCGCGTCTCGGCAAGCGTAGTGTAGGACGCCTCCGGCCCAATGGACCGACAACTTGCGAAAGGTCGTTGCGGAGCTGGATGAGGAAAGCGGAGGACCGGATATCTGGCGCAAATGAGGGAGACCTATGTCCATCCTAAAGTTTTTCCACAATTTGAAACTTATGCTATTGATATAGGAGCCACTAAATATTAGAATTCCTTCAAAGCTCATGAAAAAACTGTATTAAAAATTAAATTAAAAAAATAACATTTGTAACGCAAAAACAAAATTGTATGTTCTTTATCTGCAACAGACTGTTGAATTATTTATTGAATTTCACATAAACCACATACAACTTAAAAAAATACATCTACAAGCACACATATATTATAAAGTGAAGTTTCTACTTATTTCGCATCATCAGTTCATAAAATGACCCCACCGAGAGGCACGAGTCTAGATGTAAAAGGTGTATAAGCCTTAGTCGTCCACGCGGGCCCAGTGCGGATTGGCCGACTGCACGCATAACCATTGAATCTCTTCGCAGGTGTGAGCATATTTCCTCACGATGTTTTCCTTGACCGTAACAACGTCATATAACATTGTTTTTTAAATTCGAATAGACAAGGCAATAGACCACACATTTTCACATATCAGTAAGAAAATACAAAGTTATTTTTATTGTGATGCGTCATATAGCAGAAATAATTAATTAAATGAAAATAGGACCCATAAAAATTAATACAAAAATCAATGCAAAACATTAAATAGAAATCTAACTAGTTTATTGAATGCTCCCAGAATAATAGACAGAAGACAGCTGCAGCCAAAAATCAAATCAAATAACAGTCACAGAAAAACTATAATTGCATTAACAGCATTTAACTATCGGCGAAAATACGAAAAATTGGCCAAGCGCGAGTCGGACTCGCACGTGGAGGGTTCCGCAGCAGCAAGTAACATAAAATATTTATTTCCTTAGGAACTGCTGAAGCAATATGAAAAAATTGTGGTTCACCGTTCATGGCGTATAAAAAACTACACACCAGAAATCGTTCAAACTAAATTTCGTTGTTAGATTTTATGGTCATCATTTTTTTTTTCAATTTTATCAACCCCATAGTTTAGAAATTAGAGGGGGGGGACACTTTTTTCAACTTCCGAAGTGTCTCTCGCGAAAACTATTCAATTTATAAACAAAAATTTTAGAAACCTCAATACCATTTTTTAAGAACTACACATTGATACCCCACGCGTGGGGTGCGTTCAATATATGGGGAACTCCAAAATATTTTTTTTTCATGTTTCTATTAAAACCTAATAGCGTTCACAGAATACATACACTTACAAAGTTTGAATAGTGTAGTGCTTATGTTTCGGAGAAAAAAGGTTGTGTTATTCGGACGGAAAGATAGGCAGACTTGATGAATCTATAAGGTTCCATTTTTGCCATTTGGCTACGGAACCCTAAAAAGTATCCAGAGCACAAACCAAAGCTACGTTAGGCCGTTAACAAAACATCGATTATTGAATCGAGTCGCTCCGGTCACGTCGTGCGGTGCCCGCTAATATGTGACGTGCGTCGCCTGACGATGCTGGGATAGTCGACAACGGAAGTGGTTTGAAAGAAGAAAGAAACATTTTACTGGCCACAAATATTTACAAAACAAATAAGTAGACAGAGAAAAAAAACAAGTAGACAAAAACAAAAGGTAAATAATTTCTTACAATCTAGAGGCCAAACAGTTGCAGCCTCAGCATAAACTGCAGGTCGTAAAGAAACTACTGCAGCACTGATATCTGGCTGCATCTGTGGCGAGTGAGTCACATTAAAACAATCAATTAAACAGAAAAAATTAAAATAAATTAAAATAATAAATATATGACAGGATAATACACGATAACAATTAAATACTATGTTTGCTAGTCTTGATCAGTTTTATAATGAAACGACACCTATTTGGTTAATGGTTGAGACATCGGCTCAACACCAAGTGTTCCGGTTCGATCCTTGGACAGTACAAACATTTGTGTGCATCAACATGTCTTTTTGTACTGTCTGGTGTTTTTATGTATAACGTGTATGTTTTTACAAAGAAAATATATAACCGTGTTTAGTATGTAAAGCTGAATGCTTAGTTTGGGACTAGATGGCGCTGTGTGTATGTCATCACATCATCATCAGCCTCATTAAACGTCCCCACCGAGGGCACGAGCCTTCCGACGTGCGGGATTGGACGACTTCACACACTACCTTCGAATCTCTTCGCAGGCGTGCATGAAGGTTTTCCTCACGATGTTTTCCTTCACCGTATGAGCGTCGGATAACGTACATATTTCGAAAATTCGAAAACACATTGGTACGTGTCGGGATTTGAACCCAGCCCTCCCGCGTAGGAAGGCGACAGTCCACACCATGAGCCACCGACGCTCAATTTTACTTGAGTTTTATTTAAGTAAATCTCACAAAGTCCATTCGGTGGTCCATGAAAGGAACTTATTATTAGCGTTAAATAGGCCATCTAATATTGAGGTATTTGGAATAATGTCGCAAGATCATGAACTATTACAATTATACAGTATTGAAAAAACGGAAAATGATAAAAAAATGAAATATATTTTATTAGTGCTCATACAGAATCACATTACAATAGTTGGAGTCTTCTTTTAAGTGTAACTACCTAATCAAGAAGACCCCGTTTTTCTTCAATTTCTTACAATTTTAAGACCCTATATGTAAAAAATGTAATACAGTGGTATTTCATTGATATTCATAAGTGTTATTTAAAGACCTAAACTGAATAAACACTTTCATTTCATTTCAATAACATTAGTACTTCAACTAGTAAGTAGACTCGGTACTGAGTCATCTAGGTACGCACTACCGCAGTGCATATCTTCCCGTGAAAAGGATGTTATGCACTTCTGTGTAAAATTACCGGTATGAGAACCTAACATATGTGTCTCGGGTGAAGGCGCAGGACAGTGTTCAGGGAAAATAATGATTATCTATTTTCATGAGTTTCCTTGAACACTGCATCGGTCACGCATATCACTTACCACCAGGTGAGCGATCTGACCGTCCCATTCGATTAACATCATGAAAAACACCCTTCTGAAGGGAACCGACATGTCGACAGTCGGCACCATTCCTTCAACAGAGTCGAAGGTCACGTGTATTCGGATCACGTATAAGCTCCACGCGTGAGGCGTACGTTCGCGGTGACTTTACTTTTGATTGTGTGACGTGCGCTTTCGATGCGCGGGGCCTGCGATTTTTATGTGGCTGGAAGATTTTCACTATAGGTGCTACATTTTCATAGCTTTGCTTCGATTTTGAATATCAACGAATATTTACTCAATACCTTGTAGCCTTGATTTGAGAAAGAACCTTGCATCAGCAGGTCCTTAACCTTAAAATAATATGTATTTATATTATTATTTTTCAATGCTCATTTGTGTCGAATGCTCCTCTCGATATGGAGGGTGCGGGTTCAAATCCCACCACGTACCAATAACTTTTCTCTTACGGTGAAGAAAAAAAGTTAGGAAACCTGCGCCCGTGTTAAACTCATGACTGACTTTTACAGTCAATAAGTAAAAATGTAAGGAGCTTTTGTGTGGTTGTTGCAATGTCCTTGCAACAAGGAGGTAAAATATCAACAGTATGCCTAATATTTATTTATTTACAAACTTTTTTAGTAACTATCACATTATTTTATTTACTATTATATTTACACAGTAATAAAATATAAATATAAAATCATCACACACAAATAAACCTATAGATGAGTCATTTGACCCCACTTGCTCTTTTTAGGTAGTTCGAAATTTGGTCTTTCTCACAGACATCCGAATAACAATTAGACTGGACAAGCCGCCAAGTTTATAAGCAGTCCCAGTGTCGCAATTTCTTTTCGGTTCTTACCTGCGAAAAGATATTATTTCTTGGTAAATTTACTGATTACTGCGATGATGGCATGTTACAATTGCGCAGGATGGCATTTTGAAAAAAAACGGTAATTCTTCTAAAATTCATGCGTCTTGATTCGTCTCACAAAGCGTAAACTATACCCAGTGTATGCTCGCTGAGCATACATTTGTCGCACTTTTTAACGCGCCTTGCCCCATCTCCTGTATTGGGAAATCTGTGGTCTTTCTAGTGTTAAGGAATTTACAAAACAATGATTAAACAAAGAAACATTTTTGCACCAGCTCACAACACCAGAAGGAACCTACGCTCAATTCGGCACAAAGGTCGCGCAACTAACCTATACATTTCGAATACTAAGACAAAGGTAAATAACAGCTGATACCAAGATACAACTTGACAGCGCGTGATTTATTAGTATTAGCGATAACGTTTTTATCATAAACGCGATCTTGCATACTCGTAAATTCTATGTAAATTAATACGTCCTACAAATATCAGAACAGGATACACGCCCGTCAACTGTTTTGTAGTTTATTTTACCTTATATAAGTTACGATTATATAGAGAGCGTCGGTGGCTCAATGGACTGTTGCCATCTTACCGGGAGGGGTGAAGTTTAAATCCCGGCACGTCCCAATGTGTTTTCAAATTTTCGGAAATGTACGTTATCCGACGCTCTTACGGTAAAGGAAAACATCGTGAGGAAACTTGCGCACGCCTGCGAAGAAGTTCAATCCGCACTGGGCTCGCGTGGACGATTAAGGCCTATACACCCGCGTACGGGGAGGCCCGTGCCTCACGATGGGGACATTAAATAAGCTGATAATAATGAAGTAAGAATTATTCGATGGACTACTGAAATAACTAGAACAAATAAATCGTCTGGATGTTTTCTACTAGTAGGTATGTATGTCACCGTCACATTGTAAAAGCTTGAGAATACAATCTGTCTGGCGAGATTGTAAATTGTCGAATGATTGTGAACTGTTAACATACTGCTTACAATTTAGCGTATTATTTTTCGATTATTGGCAATCGAAAAATAATACGCTAAAACTATCAAGGTATTTCAAAAAATAAATCAAATCATTAGTATGCAAGAAAATGTTGTCTGCTTCATCATCATGAAAATCAGCTCAGAAACGTCCCCACCAAAAGGCACGAAACCTACCCGTTAAGGGTGGACCTTAGTCGCCCACGCGGGTCCAGTACGGATTAGCCGACTTCACGCACAACCCTTGAATCCCTTCATAGGCGTGCGCAGGTTTCCTCGCGATGTTTTTATTACCTTAAGAGCGTCGGCTAAACGTACATATAATGTCAAAAAGACATTAGTACGCGGCCGGATTTGAACCTGTACCCTTCACATCTGAAGGCAACAACCAATGAGCCATCAACCACCTATGTCTGCTTGGTTGTTTGTAATGCTAAAATAAACTATTATTAAAGCGACAACGTAAATAATACCTAGTAATGTAATTTATGTTTCGTTAAAGCGAAGCTACAGCGTTGGGCCCTAGAAAAATACTAAGTTAAGAAGTTTGAGACGAGGTCAAAAGTTTGCTCTGTAAAATAAGCGTCATACCTACTGAAGTTTCACGTGATGTCTCTGGCGTATTCATCATAAGTTAAACATGTGCTTTGAGAACAGTTGAGTATTCCTCAATAACTCTTATGCTAGAACTCTCATTGAGTCACACATGCAGCAAAAATGACAATATCTCATTTTTGCTGGATGTGTAAAAGACAAAACGATGTTTAATTTTCTTTCTTCTTTGAAGCAATGTTTGAGAAGGCAGCTACATCACGGGCTCCGCATTCGATTCTCGACAGTACCCACAAACATGGGACCATTTACAAATAGTACTATTAACCGATGACTGAACTGATGAATAAACTCTTATGTAGCCGATGGCTTTTGCCTGTTAAGGATTGGTCCAAATGGAAATGGAACTGGGCATACTCGTTTAAAGCTACATTAATAACGATGGTCTTTGTATTTAGCAAACCATTTCCACGGTGTACAGCGCATCGTGAGTCTTACATAAAATCGATTCACTGTAGTAACATACCTTTTTAATATCCTCCCTCTATGTAAATTCTAAAACTACATGCCAACAGCTCTGAATGGTAATCCGGTGACGTAACATGTCCCCTATAGATCGTCCCTTTCCACGGATAGGCTTGAAAGAAATTGATAGCGGTGATGGATGGCTCAGCCGACGCATGTTGCCCTTGCAATGCGCAACGCCGATATGAAATATTGGATCGCCCATTAAACGTGAGTAAAGCCAGTCATGTGTATTTTAAACAAACATACTATAACGCTGAATATTGGAAATTTCTTAGAATGTCCAACTTTTTAGGATTTTCAAGTAAATTATGTTTTTTTTTATTTATTTGGACAACTAACAAGAAAATACACTTAGTAAATTCAATAACAGTATTGGACACACATGAATACATGATTAAGCGATTGCACAAACAAAATTTAATGTTTCTTATCCATACAAATTTTGAGTTTAGTTTAGTTAATCAAATTTATGGCATACAATTATAAAATCGTGGCTAAAGATTACAAAACATTTTCTTTGCCATCATTTATTGTACTGAAAGGTTTCTCAATGTATTACAAATTCAACGGTAACGGACCGATAGCATGCACTTTGAATAGCGCACTACTTTCATTTGTTACGAATGTGGACTAGCAATTAAACGCCTTTGTCGTGTGCCTTTAGAGTTACAAGAGTTGCAGTCATCCATAACCTCGACCTTCACAGTCACAAAACAGCCCAACTCAATATTACGGGAACTAATCTGACTTCAAATGGGAAAAGAATAAGATTCAAATTTGTTTGAATCTAAATCCTATTATAGTATGATACAGTCACGAGATTGAACTACCAAGTGTCAAACGCTTACTTTTATGATGAAAAATATCGACAACTTAGACACGCTCCATCGGTCCTTTTTAGCCTTCTATTGGCCGCCAATGCCCCCCGGTTCATTATTTACCTTCGGCTGATGTATTGACCCTTTCTTTGGGATCTAACGGTATGGAGTCCAGAATGGAATACGGTTTTAATCGGTTCACGTCTAACGGTGAACTACAGTTTTGTTGGTACTCCTAAGTCTGATAAAGAAATGGGCTTAACGTTGACATTGCGCTCCGGTTGATTTTTTTTAATATAGCCAAGGTCTTAGACCCAGGGCCTTGGTATTTTTGTATTTATAGCGACCTTACATTATAATCGCGGAGTTAATAGTCGAACTGAATAGCTTTCTAGGCCAAGAACAGCAAAGCATTAGGTGTGTACATCATCATTATCATCATCGTCAGCTCATTAAACGTCCCCACCGACGAGCACGAGCCTATCCGCAAGGCCTAAGTAGAAAGAGCGTCGGATTAATGTCAATGATGTAAAAACATATAGATTCGTGATACGCTCACAAAACAATCGAAAAAGAGTTCCGAATGCAGTGGCAGCTCACATACACATATTTCGAACACATTTACCTAAACAAAAGAGTACAAATCTACCTTTATATATACAGAATATCATTGATTAACGTACATATTAATTTGGAAATTCGAAAACACATTTTGGTGGGATTTGAACCTCAGCCCTCCCGGTAGGAGGGTACGAGAAACTGCCACGATATTTTATTCTAGCTAGTACATGAAACTTAGGACTTTTTAAATTTCACGTGTTTTAAAATGTTTGCAATTTAATTTTGATCTAAATATTTCAAGCCTTCAAGCTAAATAACCATATGGCATAATAACAAGTTGTGCAATCAAAAGATTTTTCCTTCATATCAGAACAGATAAAATATGGAAGTTTGGATCAAAAATAGAAGTGTTACAAGAAACCTCCCATAAAATGATTGTTTCTCCATTGCATCATTTTTCCATGCAAGCTTCGATCTGATACTGATTCAGTTATCACATAATCTCCTGAACCCGCAGGGCATGGGGTCTCTCGGGCAGGAAATTTGAAATTTTAAAGCGCTGCCCTGTAATACAAGTTTATTGATATAGAATGCACGCATGCATAAAAAGAAGGTAAATATTGAAAATATTATTAAAGTACACCATCCTTTTATCAATATATGGGATTATTATAAGTCTTGAAATTCTCATCACAGTTTACGGAAGTAATTTCCCGAAATTTCCAATTTATAAGATGCCAAATATACGAAATTCTTATTCTTAAATATAATAATAACTCATTTAATTATATGTGAAATGTTTTACAAGTATTCATCAAGAATACAATCATCTCAGCACATTTAGACTTGCGAAAATTACAATCTTAAAGGAAGGGGACAAAAAATCAACGACTGTCGCAATTGTTTCCGTTTACAAATTCTTCCTCTCGTCAAGATCCCTTTATTTTGTCGCAAATTAAATTAAGATTTCGCGAAACAAACTCTGAGGGCAGGAATTCACAAGCAAGGATTCACAGTTCTTAACCGGCATTTTGATGTCAGCTAGCACTGATCCTTATTAGGTTTAGAACGAGGGGCGAGTGACAAAATAAATTCGCCATGACAGGGGCGACCTGGGTGCCGAAAATATGGGAGGTGCAGAAGGGTCAAATATAGTGCTCGGTGGAAATTGCCTACCGTCGATTCTACTCGTAGTACGAGCTATTGGCAATTCTATTTCAATATAAAAAATAATTTAGCTTTTCTGGGTATGATACTTTTTCGTTTCCATAAACGATTCGTAACCAGTACAATTCAACTAACTGTTATTTAGCGGTTTGACACTTTAAGAATGATAATTATATCTGCTTTAATCACTATTTTGAAAAACTTGTTTAAACCCGTAGGCCGAATTTAATTAAAACTTCTAAGAAGCTTATTAAACATTTATAATGAAAATATTGAGAAACACTACAATCATAATGTATTATTCTCATTGAACTGTATTTTGTTAGCGTTTTGCAGGAACAATGTACCTTAATTTTTTTTATACCTACGTAATTTATGTCAACTTTTTTTTTAAAGACCATAAACACAGGGAGTCTTTTTAAATTAACATGTTTTTGGCAATCATTATATTAAAATAATTCGTTGTTAATCTCCAATTTTGCGATAGATTTGCAATTCCGTATGAGCACTATCATCGAACTATTTGGCAACTTAAAACATAGCGTGCCCTCCGGCATTCCTTATTCGCTGTCGGAGCTCTGTCAACAGGGGTGTTGTCCCATTCATTGTCCCCCTTTGATGACGTTAGTTCGTGTCCGATGCACAAAGTCAGACGAGACGCATTGTCACTTTTGGAGCGTCCACCAAACATTTGTTGTTCATACGAACGTTTTGTTAGAACACTTTGTTTGTTTTTTTTTTTCAATCGAATAATGCTAAATCGAATGGTCCATGTTTTGATGATATTATTGTAGATTTTAGATTATCATAATAAAAATAATACGAAGTGGCTGTGTGTATTCCTAGATTAAAAGAAATAATGTTCTACGAAGAGAAATGATGAATTTGTAGGAGATGACCTAATCTCCTACAAAATGTGTAAGTTACTATAAATGCAGGTGTGTGGCACGAGAGTGCACTTAACCCTCAATGTCACCGTGTAATCTTGTTACGGATAAATCCCGCATGGCATGGTTATGGTGACGACCTACCACGCGGTCTCAATGTAGATTGGTGGATGTCAGTGACTACTTACCTGAAAAGTTATCTGGTCCAATGGTTTTACATGTCTTCCAAAGCAAATGGACTCGAAATAATATTTTACAATAGAGATATTTAGTTTAATTACTAGCCCTTGAGGCCTTGTTTTATCCTGCTACTAAGATTATGTATTAAAATGTGTTTTGGGTTAAGCAGTACCACATGTTATTGATACCGTGACATATAGCATTGTATTGAGTAAAGATTTTATTTTTACAATCCATAAAAGTAACTTCAATTTTAAAATTAGACTTATAGCAAATTCAAATGTAAAGCTATATTTCAGAAATGTGTGCAATATGCACAGAGACATGACATATTCATTAATTAATTGAATCGAAAGATTCCCCTAGCAAAATGCCGGGATATTTTTAAGTTGCCACAACATTCGTTCTTGTGTTAATCAAGGAATGCCATATACTTCTAATTTGGCGGATATAATAATTTAATCGAAAAAAAAAAGTTGACCGATGTTAATTTTTTTTTCAATATGGCCTTGACTCTCTAAACAACACTGTCACTAAAGCTATAGCAGCTTATTACAATATCTGATTTTCTAAATATTTGGGGGGTGACACTCAACACCTAACTAAGCTAGGTTGTTTGCTAGTTTGCATAAAAATATTAAAAGCTTTACATTTTTACATACATATGTATATTATAATCATCACTGTCACACATATATTTAGTACTATTTCGATATAAATTTTATTAACCACAACAATGAATTATCAGTATACCTAAATCAGGTTTAGCTATTACAAATATCGAATTAAGCAAAAAACCTAAAGACTAACTAAAATTCGGCGATGGCATAGAATTCTTAATATTATTTTCAGTCTCCAGAATTATTTATGTATTTTTTGCATCTTGTCCTATAATAACAGCTTAGTTGCCGCGAAACAGAAGTCAGCTGTGAAATCATTAGAAATCTGTGACATTGTCAGTGTCACGTGCTTCCGTTCCCAAAGCTTTGGCAATCTTTTCAATATCTGCATGTCTAAAAGGTTCAGTCTTATCATCATTGCTCTAAAGTTCATTATCCCTTATGCGTCTTGGGTTATTAGACGTTTTTCTACTACGTATTCTTTTGTAATATGATATTTTAGCGTGGAGCCACTAAATGAGGGCAAAGATGACACCATGATTGCAAGCGGTGACCTTCTAAAAACAAAGTGTCGGTCTCTGGCCTCATTCATATTACCGATGGTATTTTAATAATTGCTTATGGGTTTTTAAATTGTCCTACTTTATCATTGGCAAGATATACTATGTAGTATGAGCTAGATTCTTTGATTACCCCAGGAACATGTAAGTATAGAATTCGTTTAACATTATATTTGAAGTCAAAGATATTAAGTTATAAACAAGATTCAGTTTTTTTTTTAAAAAAAAAACTGATAACGGATAATATAGTGGATGATAATAAGTAATGTATATTTTTCTGAATAATTCTGATTAATTTGTTAATTAAATGAGTGAAGTAAAAACAAAATCAGTTTACCTATGATGTTTCTAAATTTTGTGTTTGCCTCCAGCAAGTAGGTTTAAAATATACACAGAAGGTTTATTCGAAATATTATTTTCTTACAAAAACACTTCCACGCCAAACAACGCCATATATCCCACCTGATGCAGCACTCAATAAAACATGTACCCCCTGCATATCGAATGAAATTTATTTCTAATTCCTCCCCAATTGTCGCGGTTACCCTGGTAACGAGGTCTGTCTCCTTCATATTGTTTCCATTTAGATTTAATATATCAAATTTTCTTTGGCGAGCCTCTGCTCCGTTACCCATATCTACAATTGTTGGAATGCCAGTATTGTGAGTGCATTGTTTGGGATTGCGTGCTGGTTATTGTTATTTAGATATACGTATGTTATTATAACTAAAGTGTTGACTAAAATAAATTCAAAACAAATAAATTTATTACATCTTCTGTGTTGTTTTACTTTGTTGCTACTATGTATTTATATATTTTGCATCTGGTTAGATTAACCAGTAGATAATACTACTGAAGTTCATGCAGTTCACCTTTATAAGTTTTTATTAAGGTTTTAATGCTTTTATTTAGAGGATTCATTAGGAATTCCAAACAATAGAATCCATATTGACAAAACGCCAAACCGAATTGGAAGCCATTTGTCGTCTCACAAACATTAACCATAATAAATTAGATGAAAATAGTTAATAATTTATCACCTTAATTCGACCCACACTAAAACGCTACTCATAGGCATATTTAGTGTCTAAATAGTTTCCTTGATTCAAATTATTTGAAATAAATATATCATATTAATAATGGTTTAAAACTGGAATCAGAATGAAGACTTTGATTTCGGTACGGTCTTACCAATGATGTAAAAAAGTATGGATTCGTGATCAGCTCACAAAACAATCTAAAAAAGTGTTCCGAATGCAGTGACAGCACACATACACATATTTCGAACATATTTACCTAAACAAAAGAGTCAAACTGTTTTTGAGGCACGGATGGCGTATCTACCTTTATATATACAGAATATCATTGGCTCTTACAAACAAAATGGCTTCCATGGCAACTTCCGACGATTACAAAACCGCAAATGCTCCAAATCCTTGCGACCTCGAAAAAAAGCGGTAGCCTGATGGATTACCCGTTTCCTTATTAGTGTTTGTCTATATGCGTGCGTGTTTAACGCTCAAATGTCTGTTCCAAACGTTTAAAAGATGACTTCAGACTGCCGCATGAAATTTCAACTTAAATCTGCAAAGTTTAGGATCGCATTTACATTGCATGAGCCAGCATCGGCTCATCGTCGAGTACCGAATACTTAGATAGGATAAAACAGGCAGGAATTTCTTATCCCGTCAACGAAGGTTATAAATGATCTGAAACGAACCCTTTGCTGACGTTAAAGCTTTTAGACCCTTGTTTTGGCGGCCCTGGTTTTTCCCTTGAAACTAAACTTTGAAAAATATTCTGCGGTAAGTCGGTCGAGTTAACAGCACGACTATTTTGTTAAAGGGAAAACTTAACAGTTTTTTTACGGATACAGCGAATGAGAAATGTAACTTGAAGATTTGTTAGGGTGTTGCGATAAGATAAATTGATCCGTCAAAATACGCCTTAACAGGAATACTTAACACTAAGCTGATTTTATTATGAATTATGTACATCTAAATGGGAACTTGTTTTGGAGCTGTTTATATTGTGAGTGCTGAATATTTTAAAATGCCCCTTCGTCATCAAACGGGTCTTTAAGGGCTCAAAGCTACTCCCTTCGAGATTCTAAGAGATACTTAGTCATACGGTAAAAAAACAATTAGATAATATAAAGGGCCGGCATCCCTGTGACCTCAGCTGTATGTATGTATGCTTAAATCATTAAAACTACGTAACGGATTTTGATGCACTATTTTTTAATAGATAGAGTAATTGAAGAATTCGTGATAATCGTGCTCACGGTGTTTTTGCACCTAGAATCTGTAAGAGCATAGCAGGCTTGCGCGCGCGCACTTCTACAGCGTATCATGATATTATTGTATAGTGTTAAATTTGTTACTGTAGATTTATTTGTATTATCCCTGAGCCAATTCCAAAAGTCATGTATTTTAATATTAAAAGAATGAGTTGTAGTTTTTATTTTTTTTGTATAACGCTGATCCATGGACCTAGCATTCATAATGCTAGGTCTATACACTGATATTTGCATTTCCGTCATTTTGCGACAATTGCGCTTGTCAATTACATTTATTTCGTGAACAATGAGGTTGGTTACATAATGAGTACCTTTTGTAAAACTTCACTAATATTAAGCCTTTATTATGTAATTGTTTTTTGTTCCAAATACAAAAAAAGGATAGTTTATATGTATAATAGCACCCATTAGTGGAGAAATATGAGTGAGGTACGGCCGGTCGGGACGGCAAGAGCGGCAGCATCGCACCTGTGCGAAGCCGGGGCGGGTCGCTAGTTAAATACAAAATACATAATGTTCAACTCGACCGTAGCGATACTAAGAGTAGTCGTACTTGAAGTTATTTCGACATAGTGGACATGTCACTGTTGCTACCGTAATAACTCCTGAAATTGATGCTTTATTGCAACACCACCCCGTGTGCCACGCACACATATTTTGCCGTGTCAATAACGAAAAAAACTCCTGCCCGTCAACAGATTACCCATCGATCATCAGCCGCGAAATAGTGCGATACACAAACTTTCATAATCGCATTATTCATAATTTTGTCGCGCGATTCACAGTGCCTACTAGTGTTGCGCCTGTTTACTGTTATCGGATATTTGAAGAAATTAATAAATTAATGTCTACTGACATTCACACAGCGCCATAAAGCCCCAAGTTAAGCGTATGGGTACTAAATAACGGATAAACACACACACACACACACACATTTTGTTTGATTTATGCACACAAATGTTTGTACTGCCCGGGGATCGAACCTGGAACCCTTGGTGTTGTAGTCGACGTCTCAACCGTAACACCAGATGGGTCGTCATATGGGCATTACAGTCCGCAACAAATTCAAAAATGACATTAGAGTTATTGGTCGCCAAGTCAAGTCGATCCCGGGCAGTAAAAACATTTATGTGCATGAACATATCTGTTTGTACTGGTCTGGGTGTTTTTTATGTATAATATGTATGTATTTACAAAAATATATATATGAGTATGTTTATCCCTTGTTTAGTTCCTATAATACAGGCTTCACGCTTAACTTGGGGCTAGATGGCGCTGTGAAATGTCAGTGAATATTTATTTATTATTTCAAACGGTACAATATTTTCGCCAAATATCCCTGTTATCATAGGCACATCACTAGCGTAGCCAGTGAAGCCGTGCAACTATAAATTACGGCCTCGTGATCAATCACCTCGAGCCGAATGTTTTAAATAAAGCCAGCATTGAATTAGGGCTCACAGTGGGCTTTAGACTCAATTGCAAGTACTCTTTTTTAAATGCATTACCCTAGTATGTGTTACCTATATGTACTGGGTAAAATCAATGATGTAAAAAGTATTGATTCCTGATTTACTCACATAACAATCGAAAAAAGTATTCCGAATGCAGCGACAGCACACATACACATATTTCGAATGAGCGTACATTTACCTAAACAAAGAGCCTACAACTGTATTCTCATTGGCGGTCCGTTTTTGAGGCACGGGTGGCGTATCTACCTATATATACAGAATATCATTGAGTAGAATTAAGACCATTATAATCAGCTCATTGTAACGTCACCACCGAGGGGCACGAGCTTATTCGTAATGGCATATATATACCATCGTCGTCAATGCGGGCCCAGTGCTGATTGACCAACTTCACGCTCAACCTTTTTCTTCGTAGGCGTGCGCAGGTTTATTCACGATTTCTTCCTTCACCGTAAGAGCGCCGGATAAACGTACATTTAATTTAAAAAAAACATTAGTACGCGGCGAAAATTTAACTTTCTTTCAACAATATAAACTAAAAATAAAAAAAAAACAAAGTCGTCCAACCCGCACTGGGCCGCGTGTATGTCTAAGGTCTAAACACCCTATAAAGGTAGGCTCGTGCCCCTCGGTGGGGACGTTTAATGAGATGATGATGATACATTATATATATAATATACACTAACTAGCTGCAAGGCTTTCTAATCTTACTATGTAATTAACAATACCGTGTTGTTAAATTAAAACGTATCTTTGCTTACATAAAAAACCCTCGATGTACAGATTCCGCCAAACTTTATGGCCGCTCTGAATTAAGTCGCAAGTGCTTACTGCGCAGGTATAATCGAGTAGAACGTATGAATTTTGTAAACTGCGAATCGTCTTGTGTGAAGTTCGAAGCGGCCAAAAAGTTTGCGAGACCCATACGTAAAAAACCCTCGATGAACTAAGCATAACAAATCCACGTACCTTATTTCCCAATTTCTGTTAAACCAAAACAGTACAAAAGTACGTGCGTCGTTTTGTCTTATTTCGCTAAAGGGCCGCCGAGGCTGCCTTTGAAAAAGCAACCATACACGCGTTACGTACCTGAAAAGGGAAAAGTAAAACATTAGTCGAACACGAAGCAAATGCAGTGACCTACGTAAAGAAACAAACACCCGGAATACGGGGGCAAAAAGAAAAACGATAAATTTTGTTAAAACGCG
This sequence comes from Leucinodes orbonalis, assembly GCA_019425675.1. NCBI lineage: Eukaryota > Metazoa > Arthropoda > Insecta > Lepidoptera > Crambidae > Leucinodes > Leucinodes orbonalis. The sequence goes on along the minus strand of PQWD01002081.1, from coordinate 25,225 downwards.
GGCAAAAACCGTGCGACGCTAAGAATAAAGCGCGCTATTCGATGGCCGACTCGACGCTGAAATAGTCTCCAAGTCTCTTCTAGATTTAGTTTTTTAGGATTTGTGTCTGATATTTAAGAAGGTCTGAAGACGTTCAAATTTTAAGAATATTCAGACGGTGTCCTATTAATGCACTCTTCTCTCTTCAACCTATTGCAGTCCACTGCTGGACATAGGTCTCCCCCATTTTGCGCCAGACATCCCGGTCCTCCGCCTTTCTCATCCAGCTTCCACCAGCGACCTTTGGCAAGTCGTCGGTCCACCGGGCCGGAGGGCGTCCTACGCTACGCTTGCCAAACGCGGTCTCCACTCCAGAACTCGTCTGCTCCAACGGCCATTGGTTCTGCGACATACGTGACCAGCCCACTGCCACTTCAACTGCAATGCACAATACTGTAAAATGTGTATAGGTTCCCAGAGCCTTAATTTATTCAGCAGCTTAAAACCCGATCATAAATTGGCTAATTTCGTAAACATTTCCAGGTTTGAATTTTTTAAACACCGATGTAGTAGATAGTGATAAATCAACGACGTTGCTACGCTGCAGCACGCTTGCCTAAATATAAACTAAGTAAATAAAATAAATAAAACCTTTATTAAGCACACATTTAAATATTAACATTTATTGAACGAAATAACTGCATTAGTCACAGGACTGTGTCACAGCTGTTAACGCTCTTCTCCAGACAGAAGAGGCGTCGGTACTACAAACTGTGTGTTATGTTGCGAGAGCGTGCGTGCATGTGTGCGGGCGTGTGCGTGTGTGTGAGAGTGAGTGCGTAAGTTAAGGTCATGCATAAACTTTTTTTTTCTTCAACAATTTAGCATTCTTTCAGTATCTTCGTAGGACAAATACTGAATCCATTTGAAAACACTGGCTTTACATTATCTGTGCGTTAAAGGGTAAATGTTAAGGATTTTATTTATCGCATTATAAAGGGCACCACATGCGAAGTCAAACTGTCTTCAAATCATATTTAAGTGTGAACACTTGATTCAAATGTTTCTAAATTGTACTTTTTATGGGAAACACATAACTGCAGTAAGAATTTCCTTAGTTTTACAGTACAAAATTTTTTGTTAACGTTTTAATGATATTGTACCAAATAATATTCCTGTAATGATAACGAATAGATAAAGAAACGTATGATAACAACGCGATTATTTAGATCATTATTATTCATGTGTGTCTCATCGTGAATAGGCATCCTCCATACACTAATTAACCTTCGTTCCGGAACGCATAAATCGACTGAAACTACATCCTTCTTCATTATTGGGGATTCCACTTTTTTCACGTTTTAGTATGAGAAAAAGCGTGACGGATTGAAAAACATCGCTTTTCGTGAAGGTATAATCCTTTTATTTAAAACTTGGTCATTTGAAGTGCATTCACAGGTGTACAAATACGAAAAAAAAAACTTTTTAATTTTTAATTTGGCTTACTTTTGGGATACCTCGCTTCTTGTAAGTAAATAGTAATTCACATAAAGACAACATACAAAAACGAATAGCTGCGTCAACCAATTGTCCAAAAAGTCAATTTAAAAAAAACCGTTTTCCTATCCATGTATTAAATTATATTACAGAGGTATGAAAGACATCTCTAAGCAATCAAAAGGCAGTGTCGCAGCCCAACGCTTTCGCAAGACCAATTAGCCCCCACCACGCCACATAAATTGTATCAAACAGCACCGGCGTACAGAGCACCTACTTCCGTGGAAATGGAGTTAAAGGGCTGGAAGAGATAATACATAGATTTGTTTACGTTGCAATGTGTATAGGATGGTCAGGACGTTCACCTGATGGTAAGTAATACCCCTGGCCATAACAGAACTGCATTGAAGGAGTCCAACAGACACTCAAACGATATAATATGAGGAAATAAAATAAAATATTCTGAAATTATGTACTGAAATATACGTAATGATTAAAAGGACTCCAGATAAAAAAACAAATAAATACATAATTTTACTTGAAACTAACTTTTTTAGCTAAGTAGTTTCCATATCCACTAGTCAAATCATGATTGCAAAAAAAAATTTAAAAAAACACCTGAAGGAAGTGACACAAGCGTCTTCTCTACAAACTTTCATCTTCAGCATCAGCTCATTAATTGCACCGACTGGGGGGTACGAGCTCACTCGTAAAGGGTGTATAGGCCTTAGTCATCCACGCGACCCCAGTGCAGATTCGACTTCACGCACAACCTTTGAACCTTTCTCACGATGTTTTCCTTCACCGTAAGTGCGTAGGATAAACGTACATTTAATTTAGAAAATTCGAAAATACATTTGTACGCGGAGGTATTTGAACCTGCACCCTCCAGATCGGAAGGCATCAGTCCACACCAATGAGCCACCGACGCTCTTCAAACTTTAATCTTCACATTCGGTTGAAACGGTTCTTAACGGTTCCTTTTGGTCGACATTTTCAGCCACGTACTAACAACTTATGGAATCAGTTACCATTAGAAACGTTTCCAGAACGATATGACATGGCGTCTTTCAAAAAGAGAGCGTTTACCACAGATTTCCCAATACAGGAGATGGGGCAAGCCGCGTTTAAAGTGCGACAACTGTAAGCTCAACGAGCATACACTGGCTACCAGTTTACGCTCTGTGAGACGAGTCAAGACGCACGAATATTAGAAGAAATTACCGTTTTTTTTCCAAAATGCCATCCTGTGCAATTGTTACATGCCATTATCGCAATGAATCAGTAAATTTACCAAGAAATATAATAATTTTTACAGGTAAGAACCGAAAAGAAATTGCGACACTGGGACTGCCTATAAACTTGGCGGCTTGTCCAGTCTAATGTATATTCTGATGTCTGTGGCGTTTACTTATAAAAAGGGCCGGCAACGCATCCCTGTGACCTCAGTTGTTGCAAATGTCCATGGGCGGCGGTGACACTTTCCATCAGGTGAACCGCATGCTCGTTTGCCTCCCTATTTTAAAAGAAAAAAAACATTTCCAGCGAAACTACATCATTGGCGTTCCGCCTTCAAGAGTTCATTATCACAAACAAACGGAGAGCCTTTCTGTTTTTACTGCAGCGCAATTCCCGCTACTATCAACTGGTGAATTGCTCTTGAAACTGTGTCAAGTGCTCTACAGCTGCTTGAATACGTCCAAGCGGTCTTAGAATCTACTAGTTTTTAAAGGAGACAAAATCAGTTATTGTAAAGAAGCAGATTTTATGGTAATTAATTACGGTATTTATGCTTATTGATTTCCGAATCTTACTTGAATGAGCGTCGCTGGCTCATTGGTGTGGACTCTTGCCTTCCGATCTGGAGGGTGCAAGTTCAAATCCCGCCACGTAACAATGTTTTTTTTTAAATCATATGTACGTTTATCCGAAACTCTTGAGGTGAAGGAAAACATCGTGAGGAAACTTGTACATGCCTACGAAGAAAACCTAAGGTTGTGCGTGAAGACGGCCAATCCACAATGGGTCCGCGTGGACAACTAAGGCTTATACACTCTATACAATTCATTGCTTATGCAATCCAGACTCTGTAAACAAACTTTTAAATTATTATTTCATTAATACCATATAACGTACGTTTATCTTTCTTTTATCATGGAACTAATAGTAAAATTCCACCCGTCTTATTCATAGCCAGTAGGAGAGGGTCTGAGAGGATTTTCTTCAATAAATTGATACCTCCGACTCATCCAATCATATATCGTCCTTTCAACATTGCGTTTCCCATATTGGTTCCTTTATTAATTCTCCTAATATGTAGGGGACCGCTAATTTCTCTGGGACCCCTGTATAATACACGGCGGGATACGTCTTATTTAATCAGAATTTGATACCAATTTCGATGACATATTCGTATAATATCTGTTTTTATTGTTTCTGTGACAAAATATATGATTTTTATGAGTATTCGCTGCTTAACATGAAAGAAAGAAACAACATTGATTGGCCGATTAGTAAACACACCGTTGTAGTTACCATCATTGACTGAATTCATTGTTTTCATTCTATACCTACTAACACTGTATACTAACAATTATTTCTAACGTACTAACATTCTATGGATGTTAATCTGAAATAAATAATTTTTATTTTATTTATTTTACTGTAGAACTGAATATGTTGTTTCTAGATATGTGGCTTAAAAGTCCCTGTCTCAGTTTATCACGTACTCCATAGTTTTGCGTCATGTCTGACAGAACAGCACTTATACTATAGCAGAAATAAGATGAAGTTGCACATCATAAATATCTTATCATATATATCATTACACGATAAATAAATATAATAGATACTTATAATATTTGTTTACTTATAGTATTTGGATATTTTTTAAGGTAAATTGGCTAATGTTTTGGGTACAAAAAATGATGTCAAAAGTTCTACAAGGGTGGAATTCCCGATGTTAATTGAAGTATTACTCAGTGTGTTAGGTATGTTGACCGCCGAAGCAGTGCTTACTGTTTTAAAGATCGTTACGTCTTCTCTTGTGAGAAAACCTGCGCATGCCTGCGAAGAGATTCAATGGTTAAGCATGAAGTCGGCAAATCCACATTGGGCCTGCGTGGACGACTAAGGCACACCTTTCACGGCCTATTAGTAGTATACTTATAAAACATACGTAATACGAATCACAGAATATGGAAGGATGAGCTCCTAGGTGCCCATAAATGTAAATATTGCTCACTCCACTCAGTTTCCATTGCAATTACTGTCGGATATTCCAATCCGATTCCGCGGCCATCTTCATATCAAATGTTCGATACGATTCCGTACCATAAGGGTTGCGGTTAAGCCCGCTGATTAAATTTAGGATTATCCCTTGCCCCATTGGACTTGATGCTTCGATTATTGACACTCCATTAATTCAACGTCCCATTTAATAAAATTGGTACGTTTTCTTCGGTCATCTCTTGTATATTAAGTAGATAAATGCCGAATAATAGTATAGCACTCATTTAATAAGACTCACCTAAGTAGCTGCACAGACAATGAATTTATGACCAATCGGCGTACGTTAAGCACGGTGCGTCTTCATCCTGTGCCGGTATTGGTCGGTCGACCCATGTAAGTGAGATGGATAACACTGCACCATAAATCTAGTTTAGTTTGAATCGTTCATTTGGCAATAATGGTGGCTTAGATGTCACGACGTTTCTTCCTAAATGTGTACAATTGTGCCTGCACGATTTAGTACAATTTCTCTGGCATAGGTTCCTTATCGTCCCCTATTTCTCTCACCCAAACAGTATAAGTCTGGGTGCCCTCTGCGAAAAGCAGTATTAAGTTAGAAAAATCTCCGTCAAGTCATTTGTGCGTTTCTTATAACATTGATCCATCCGGACTGAAAGATGAAAGAGTAAAACTATTGAGTGCTGATATGGCTATATCGGTTACAGTAGTTTTTTAATAAGAACAATATAAACTGACAAATTGAGCATTCGCCTGTAATATGAATACTAAACAACGGATACATGCATTTTTGTAAATAGATACATATTATACATAGAAAATACTCAGACCATTATCTAAACTTTGATTCCTAAAAAGACCCCGTAAATAACTCGCTCCATTTTGATTGGAACGAAAATTTGAACCTATAACGCAGTTGCCCATTTTCAAATGCCAAATTGAGGTTACAGAAACGTATTTTTCAAAATAAAATGTAAGATTTACTTGCAATTGATTGCGTTACTAAATAGTTAGACGTGGTGGAAGACTTTCCGAATTGGGTGGATTTTCGAAGGACCCTAGAACTCAGATATACATAAGGCACAATGCTGATTAAATTCTGGATTATCCCGGGCCATTGGACGTGATGCCATAAGATTATTGACACACCATTAATCCACCTTCTGTTTATTAGATTAGGGACAGTTTGTTTTCATAGTTGCGATGGGGATTAAGCGATTCCACTGAGTTTTAATTTATGCAATATTGGTTTTGGTGGGCGGAATGACAATGGACGGTGCTTCAGTTGCTAAGGAGAAATTCTTGATAAATTAAGAGGTATAACCAAATTATTGATATTACTCTGAAATGCTAAATAATAGTTTCAAATATTGCAACACTACAAAGGTATTTTGGATCTCTATGATATAAGTAAAATCAAAATATGGGACTGCTTAAAAAAAAAAGAAGTATCTTTGCTATATGTTTTTGTTAATATTGTATTTTATAACATTAACCCTTTGACCGCCAATTTATCTAAATGACGCCAGTGACGCCTTTAGGCGCCAGATCCAATAGATTTTCTAATGTATTTGGATTGCCAGCGTTCAATGGGTTAATGTGTACGTACTTAGTTTTTTTTTATAGCAACTATAGGCTCACTTTTAATGTCGTCTTATCTGACATAAAGCAAAGACATAAATAATAAAAATATCCACTGACATTCACACAGCGCCATCTAGCCCCAAGTTAAGCGTGAAGCCTGAGTTATGGGTACTAAGCAACGGATAAATATACTTATATACATTTTTTTATAAATTCATACATACTGTACATAGAAAACACCCAGACCATTACAAACAGACATGTTCATGCACACAAATGTTTGTACTGCCCGGGGATCGAACCCGGAACCCTTGGTGTTGCAGTCGATGTCTCAAACGCAACACCAAATGGGTCGTCTCATACATGGTGGGTACATAACGCGTAGGATGGAATAAGTTTACCCAGCTCAAATCCAATTTATCTTTTGATTTGAAAAAGTGAATTGAACAGCACCGCATTAAATAAATACCATTTCCCCAAACCTAAAATCTGTTCACATGCCATAAATGAAGCTATTAAATCTGTACTCTGCCCTTGTCAGGCCAAAATAACAATTTTTAACCTACATATGCCCCTTGGTTGAACATACAGCAAATTGCAATAATTTGTTGTTAACAATAAAATGTAACTGTTTGTGCTTGATCTGGGGTAGGAACGTGGGGACCGTAATTACCTTGCATTTTCTATGGAACCCCATACGAGACCCATTACAAAGGATTCTTTTATAACTTCACAATTTTAATGGTATCTAATAATAATGTGATGTCGTATCAGATTCATCGAATGTTCGTGTACTTTTGATTTCTGCTTTCAGTTTTGTATCCATAGCTTTATAAGTAAATTAGAAAAAATATATAAATATCACTCACATTTACAAAGCGCCATCTAGTCCCAAACTAACTATTTAACCTGTAAGATGTGTAACAAACTTTTATATGTCTATATATATAGAAAATGTCTGTCTGTATTGTCTGGTGTTTCGATATTAGAATATGTATGTTTTATAAAAAAAGATTTATATAAGTATGTCTTAGGAACTGTCAAAGAGAAACGTTTCCATATTTATGTTGTATGGGACTAGTGAGTTGTGACGTCATCGCACAATAACAAAATGTTCATCTGATGTTTACTGGTTTCATTGTATTAAAAAATAAGATATTGTACATTGATAAAACATAAGAAATAAGGTATCCTTTTATAAACATATGATTTAGCAATTTAGGATGGTGGAGAGTGCCAAATTTAGCGTACTAATTTAAAAACAATCGCTCGTTTATTTATCTAAATCGTAGTGTTGCATGCGTTCGGTATCGATACATTTTAATTGCGTCGTAGACTTGAATCCGGTGACACAAGGCACAAAGGCGCGCATGATGGATCGCTGGCGTGTCATCGCCGCTACAAATAGGGGTCGCCCATTCAGCGGGCCTCGTTATTGTGTTAAAATCAATTTGGCTCATCCCCACGGCGTATGGGCCGTAGTGATGTAGCTTCGTGTCGATGATTTTGAATATACAAAACTCGGTTATTTTCGCATTATGTGCTAATTTTTAGCGTCTTTAATAATTAGATCGGTAGACAGGAGTCATAACTGACATCAGTTCAGCATCAGTCTTAAAGTATTTTAATTTTGTATCCTAAAAAATAAATACACTTTGCAAAAAAATGTCATAAAATATGTGAACAACGATTTGTTAATTTTTGCCATCCGCGACAAATGAGTTAGAGTTTGTAGTTAATATCTGTGAAGCAAAAACATAATAATAATAGACATAATATATATCGATATAATAGTAATAATAATAGAATAATTAATATCGATATCGATCTCAATAAAACTATCGACACCGCAACATCTTGTCAGACTACGTCCAGCCGCGCCAAAGAATAGTTTTAGGGATGTCCCCCGCGTATCGACTAGTATTGCAGACCGGCGTCGAATTGATACTATAACAAAAGACAACCCCAAATGTCGGCTAATTTGAGTCGGGTCTCGATATTTTTTTCATTTTTAAATATTTTCTGTGCCTTTCCAAGGGGTGTACGGTTGCAATTTAATAGGGATTTGTTGTTGATTTTACACCGACCGGGTGTTTCGTTAAAGGGGTAATTTTGTATGATAATTTGACGCTTGATTTTTTTCTCTCATCTCTCGGTTGATTAACGATCATTTGGCATTTGTTTTTGTGAATTTCTCATTGTTGTGTCGAGTATGATATTTCTCATTATGTACTTACGTTAATAAGTTCGTTTATTTCAAGTAGGGATTAATAGTGTTGGTTAAACTTACCTACTCCATTCAGGGTAATGGATGTAAACCTGAATATAAGCATTTGCTTACATGATTAATACTTGCCTTTGTACTTAATTAGTATTTTGTTTAGGGTAAAGATTTATTAGTAATTTTTCTGTACCACTGTTTAGGCAAGTAAGAGGTCGTATGTGGTAAAAAGTCGTGTAAAATACGTTGTTGACACTGTCAAATACCACTCATTCGTTAGTAAAAATATTATATATATATACACATACATATAACATTTATGAATCAGTTTTTGATTAAGAATTCCGCGGTAAGAATACGAACGCTTTCAATAATCAACTATCCGAAGCCCCAAAAACTAACAAGAAAAATGTCGAATTATGTCGAATGCACGCTAATTAGTTGTGAAAGAAAACTTAAAAGCTTTTACCGTCCCCCAAACATTCCCATCCAACTCGGAGAAACAATAACACGCGCATTCCAACCGCCATCTTGCTTCCCGATCACTTTATTTGGCATTCACCAAATTGACTTGTATTTATTTAAAGGAGCGGCCCTTAAGGGATTGTTTAAACTTGATTTTTTCAAGTCGGCATTCGAGTAATAACTTTTTGAGTGGATGCTAATTGCGTCATGTGACAGAGGTTTGGAAATGCCATTTTGGGCTAGTACGAGTCACATTCATTATTTCGTAATGGCCATTTATTATGGCAAGTCTTATCTCTGTAAAAAAAGCAATAGAAGTTCACAAAAATATGGCGCTGTGCCATCTAGCACCAAACTTAGACTTAGAATCCTCCACAGTGTACCACACGCGGTCGTCGCTCTTTCTAGATACACTACATGGTGTGTATATTATACCGACAACGCCAACAACAACGCTTCGGCTCGTCTAATTCAAAGGCGGAAAGAGCCACGACCGCACAAATCCTAGAGTATAACATGATGATTAGCTATTAAGAGGGGGGATGATGCAATCCTAAACAAACATATTGCATCGGAGAGACAAAGCCAAAAAGAGGCCCACTCCCCTGGTCCATCCACCTCAACATCTGCACCGGTGGTGGCCACATGGACATCGCTAAATGTATTAATTTTAAGTTCCAATTGTAATAATGAACAGAGAGAGAGAGTTTTTATGATGTTATTTATTCCCTTTATTTTATATTATTCACCCCCTACTTTACCTAATGTAAATATTTAGTTATTTTAATTCTGACTGTTATCCCATTCCTCCTTTAACCAATTATTTTGCCCCATGCGCGGAGCACTAACATAATATTATAATAATTAAATTACAAAATAATCCTAAACTAAAAAGAGTACGGACCATGAGTCTGTAGATGTAATTTTATTAATTAAAAAAAAACAGGACCCAGTCACTAAGCAAAAGCTTTTATGAAACGTAGACAACGAATAAACAGAATTTGACTGTAACTATTCGAAGTAAATACTAATCATAAGTAAGAGTCACCTAGAGCAATACTAATAAACGTCATGTTCATGCTCTCAGATGTTTTATTGTACAAGATTCGAACCTCTATCCCTTGGTGATGTTTAGAGTTCTCAATTTCTCAACCCCACAAGGGCGGTCAAAGATTTATTTGAAAATTTATACTCGTGACTTTCTATAAATTCAGACTCAATCTTCAACGTGCTCAGATCAAATAACTTATTGTTTAAAATAACATTTTTTTTCGGAGAAATACTTTTAACGCAAGAAAAAATACTGCCTACGTAGTCCAATGGTCTAAACGTTTAAATCGATCGTTTGATCAGAAGTTTAAGTCCGTCCTTCCTCAGCGTGGTACGGGGTAAAATCTAAATAATTCTTGTGCAACATAAACGGCGATTATGATAAACATACTTTTAAAACTTCGCTGCAAATACCACAACGGAATGCGCAACACTATAAACATTTCACTTAACCCTTATCTTGCGCTAAGTTCGCGCAAATTGCGAATATATCGTGCACCATGTAAACCGCTAGTGGGGTTAAACATCGCGGTTCTTTAAATATTTTCACGCTAAAACATAAGCGAGGGTAACTAAACATTACTTAAGAAAGGGGATACCCGAAATTCGTAGACTGTACCAACAGAGGTACGAGTATTGTTTCCATTGTTGACATGTAATGCAGATGACGTACCGTGACACCAATAGCTTAAACTCTATATTTGTTTAAAAAAATAAATATTTCTTTGATTAAGTTTTGCTGTCTTGGAGTTGCTCTCACTATTATCCTTTAAGTCAGAATAAGTCACGAAAACAGTAAAGATTTTCTATTGTTTTTCCAACTTAACATTCGACCTGTTAATAATATTGCAATACGTAACTAAGCGGCTTATCATGTTCGAAAGCTGCTACAACTGCTATAAAATGTGTGTGCCTCGTAAAGTTCAGATACTACCTTCGGTATGATCTTCATCCAAACTCTCAACCACGAAGACAGCAATACCTATAATAAAATATCATTAAAGAATTTTCTAAGTGCAGCTTCAAAGAATGATTTTGTTCCAAACTAAAGCTGACATCACCTGCTTGAGTTGCATCCTGCTAGATAAGAAACGACGACCTACGAAATTGCACTTGGGACACACGGCCAGACAATTATGACCCAAATCCCATTAATGAAAAGTGAATAAAATTTTACAGAATAAGGTAAATAATCGATGATATTTCCAAAATATCGGTGGCATTTTTAATATTTGACGAGCCGACGTCTCAACCAAATTATGGTTGAGACGTCGGGCTCCGGGTTCAATCCCAAGGCAGTAAAATTTATATATATAAGTTTGTTTATCCATTGTTTAGTATCCATATTACAGGCTAAATGCTTAGTTTGAAGCTAGAGGGTGTTGTGAGAATATCAGTGGATATTTATTTATTAATATTATCGTGCCGTTCCCAACAACGGAGACGCACAAACACAACGAGCCGTCGGCAAATATTTGCCTAGTAGAATCATCCGCAGGCTAAGTCGACGCTCTCTCGTAATAACGTGATGGATGACGTCAGTTCATCTCTCTCCCGGCTATAATGGCAGATAGCTGAGACGATGGGGAGTTTTTAAAATTGTAAAACGTTCCATGGCTTCTGATGCGAAGTGGGCTGTATTGATTTCGATATATACGATAGGACTACCTATCTTTTTTGCTGCTTTTTTATGATCAAGTCTGCTCAGTGTGTTAATGCATGTTTAAAATAAATTATTTAAACTTTCTACAGAAATCATAACACTTTGAACATTTGCTGGTGACAAAACCCGTCCGAACGGTGAATGCAGAGTTTTTTGACTGCCACGATGATATTGATTTCGAATAAAGTTGAACTGACATTTAAATGGTAACATTTTGAAATGGTGGGAAATTGTTGCATCTTTGTTCAAATTTTTACAGAGATAAATAAATTTTAGCTGGTAAAAGTTATTTTTAATGGTATAAAATATTTTACAAAACTAAGATAACTAAGATCTTATAACCACATAAACCATGATGTCTCTTTTTCGAATAAGTAAGATCATCTACAACAAAATAAATTATACTTCAAATATCATCATCATCAACTCATTAAACGTCCCCACCGAGGGGCACGAGCCTACCCGTATAGGGTGATTAGGCCTTAGTCGTCCACGCGGGCCCAGTGCGGATTAGACGACTTCACACACAACCTTCGAATCTCTTCGCAGGCGTGCATGAAGGTTTCCTCACGATGTTTTCCTTCACCGTAAGAGCGTCGGATAACGTACATATATTTTCGAAAATTCGAAAACACATTGGTACGTGTCGGGATTTGAACCTCAGTCCTCCCGGTAGGAAGGCGACAGTCGGCACCATTGAGCCACCGACGCTCTGAATAACTTCCCATTATTTTCTCAATACTGAAAGAAACCAAACCAATTGGTAGCAGAGTCTAAAATTTATCACATTGATCTATAGATAAAATCGGTAACTAGTCAAAAACAAAGTTCATTACAAATTCACAAAATGTGCACCTAGTACTAACTATGCAGAGCGAGCAACTGTTAACAACACTGACATTTGCCTTCGAACTTTCTAAATACGGCGGTATCGGTCTGAAGTTTTTTGAAAAAGCCGTCACAGCGGAGAACAATGACTGGATGGAAACAGAACAATATGGGTCACTGTGCCAAGTCTCGACATACTGCACTCGAATAGCATTCAAGAGAAGCAGTGACGTTTGTAAATCTGTCATATATTACTTTGATAAGGAACTGCATCAATGATATACTACTCTTGTTATTTCCATATTTTTGTTATAAAATTATAAGAAAGGAACGAGAATACTACCTTTAGGGACACCTATGAAACATTTATACATAACAGATCGATTTTTTCAAAGATGATGGAAGAGGAAAGCTGTGGACCGGGATATCTGGCGCAAAATAGGGGAGACCTATGTCCAGCAGTGAACTGCGAAAGGTTGAAGAGAGAGAGAGATCGATATTTTTTCAAACATGATTCATCAGCTTAGCATGTACATACATTCACTGTTAAATTCAGATGAATTCCAAATTTTCACCTTTGAGCGTGTATTTTGATTGCAAACACTTTTCTGTACGTAAAACTACTCCAATTACCCGTATAAAATATAAAACATGTAGCGTTATTTGATCGCTCCAAAATCGGTGATATCGAATGTTTTCGGAATCAGGGACCTGCAGGCTGGCGGTCCAATCTCGTAATGGAGTCGACGCCTTCGCTAGGGCTCCGCTACATTCATGCAAGGTTTAGGACAAGTGCTAACGAAATTGATATATTGTAGAACCAAACAAAATTTTCAGCATTACTCATTTTGGCTCTGCAACTCACGGCTGGACTAGGCCTCCCTCGATTTATACTTTCACTTAAAAATAATTTGATTTCCACTTTGCCAGAGTTTTCTGCAGCTAAAGAACTACCTGATGGCTACACTTTTAGAGGCTGGATGACGAAAGCAACTGTGATATTTGGCGCAAAATGGTTGAAACCTATGTCCAAAATGAACGATTGGTAGGGGGCATTCTTCTCAGTATAAGCTATATAAAAACTTATAAAATGCTAGTATATATAAGTAGTAAGGTAGTATATATATAAGTAGAAAGGATGTCATGTCACTCCTAAGGTTTCGATTAGGTATAGCAGCTGAGTAGTAAAACGATCCAGTCAACATTAATAGACAACCCTAGTACGCTATGGTAACAGTCAAAACATTTTCTCGTGCCCACTATCGCCACATTGATTTTTGATGTGCAGAACCGCAGTCTGGAATAACGAATGACAGGCTTAAATTTATTTTTTGTTTACATATTTAGAGACTTGCACGAGTTTTTTGTTCGGAGATATAAATCTTCATCAAGAAGTCTAAGAAGTTCTAACCTAAAAATTTAAAACGAAAACGTTTTGTGAATTCGTTTCTCTGTTTTTCTTAATAGATGTAGTTACTTTCAAATTTTATTCTTTGCGATTCCAAATTATTATTTTCTACCATTTACTATTTCTTCTTTGGAAAACATCTTGAGGAAACCTGCGCCTGTGAAGAGATTCAAAGATTGTGCGTGAAATCGGCCAATCCGCATTGGGCCCGCGTGGACGACTAAGGCTTAATTACCCTTTACGCGTAGGCTCGTTTCCTCAGTGGGGGTATTTAATGAGCTGATGATTATTATTTCTTCTTTGATAATTCAAGCTTCAACAACACCATTCGGTCTTACCTTACCAAACTTATACATATCATCTTAACCAAACGCATATATTAATCGTTCACTGATACCTTTGACTTCACCAATAACATCGATTGGATCATTGCAATAACATGGCCGCATCTCGAACATTTCCAATAATCTGTCCGTCTGTTTGTATACCGAACGCTGCGTACACATGCCCTCGTAATCTACAACGGCAGCCAACGTTGATAAACAACTTATGTGATATGCTATGATTGGTTGCTGACGCGACTGGTTCATATCGTCCTATTCATCAATGGATTGGATAAACTTAACGGCGACTTTACTAAATCATAAGTCGGTGAAGCAGTAAGTTGTAGAGCATACATTCAATGAAATGCTAATTTAATCAGAACGGAGAGCTTTGTTTTTCAACAGGTTTTTTTATTGTGCCTACCTAGACGACTCGGTATCGAGTTTTAGGTGGTAGACTCGGTACGGAAAAGACTTATGTTCTGAAAAGAAACAATCATACCGGAAAGTATTAAAAAAATATATTTAAATACGTTTATCCGTTGTTTATTACCCATAATACGAGTTCTGCTCAAATTCGGAAAAAATGGCGCTGTGCGAATGCTAGTTACAAGTATGGTTCAGAGTTCTTGGAGTTAAGTTCAAGTACAGTAGTGGGCTAACCTTACTATTGCATTGTACGTATACACCTGCTTTCTCGTTATCTACGTCATTTTGAAAGTTTACAAAACTCTATCACATTGTAAGTGGAACATTTCCCATTAAACTTCATTGAAACTTTCTTGAGCTAGTTAAGTAGTTACTAAATCGAAATGTGGGGTCATTTATCTTGCAATGGACCTTCTTTAATTTGAGCAAAAACATTCATTTTTAAGATTACGTTGAAAAAGATGAGAAATCAATGAAAATATTTAGGCATTGTCCGTATTTGCTCTCTTGATTACCTAAAACTTCTGCAGGCTCAAATAGCTCAGAGGGTAGTGCTTTCTGCTAACTATCCCCCCCCCCCCAACGCCCTAAGCCGAGATTCGAGTTTCATTCGGGGACGCCCTTAGGCTCGTTCTGTAAATTTTGTGTAAGAGCCATCTTCGTTCGCCAATTGTCCGGTGAAGCTGTAAAGGCCATCTGCTGCCGACAGCAGTAGTCAGTACTAGAAAATTTCAGAAAAATATGAAAATTCCATTAAACATACAACTATCCTTTAGGATAGTTTTAATATACGCATTTCCAAACTAACTCTCCCGCCGCTCAGCCTTGGTACCAAAGGCCCAGATATCATTGTTTGTTGCAAACGGCCGCATTTAGAGGCCATCCATCACAATCGTTCGCATGTGCGCCGTGACAAATGCCTCCTTAATCTGCCCGGTGAATAAATAGCCGGGTCTTCAATTTTACTAAGTTACTTCACATTACGACACATTTCAGTCCAACTGTGAATTTGGTATTCCGGTACTTGAATGGTAATGATTTAAAATTGTGTTAATTAATAAAATAAATTGTCTAATGGTGTAACCCCTTAAAATCCTACCATAAAACATGAATGACTGCGAAATTTTAACTATAGAGATACAATAACCTATCAGCGCATTTCTAAATTAGCAGAATACATACACCCGCAGATGTTATTTAGCCTACAAGTTATTAAATTTATATAATGCTTTATGTTTTAGTTAAAATACCTAATTATTTTTCTAAAATCACAAACGCCTTGTAAAGACAAGACAATAAATTTATTGTAAACTTCTGTTACAAATTAATTGTGAAGAAATAAATAAATGTATTTGAATCATCTTGTTCATTTTAGCATCAGTTTACTATGGTGATTTGAAGTGTTGGGACCTGGTGACCTATGAAACAGGTAACTCTTGCATGGCTTAGGCACCTCTCACGCACAAACAATATGTGAAAGTAAAGTTTTTTGGCTTTGCGGCGTGCGTCGCGTGAGCAATACGCCTAAATGTGACTAACGAAGTTATTTGAAAAAAAAAAAAGTTAGGTGACACATGTGTTAAACACATAGGCTATGCTTCTGCGGGAGAATATCTTATACCGCAAGTAACGTAGCGGGATACATTAGTATAACTATATAACAAATCTGCCAAACGGAAAAGCGTTGTAAGAATATTCACTAAAAAGGTTTCACAAAAAAGGTTGACAGCAGTAATATGCATGTCACTGTGTTGCAATCACTCAGCAATTTAGAAACAAAAGTGTGGCGGTGATGCGACGCGGTCTTTTTGGAGGCTTAAACATAAATCAACAATTCAGTACAGAAGTGACACGTCTTCATTCACGGCTCGCGCGAGTTATTGGCAAATGCTCAAGTACAGTCGGATAGAATTTATATATATATATTTATTTATTTATTTGCCAGAATACAACGAAAGATATAGTTGGTACATAATAATTATCGAGCATGTATTCAGCCTGTGTACAGGCGTGCAAATATTAAAATATGTCAGAAGTTTTTGTTGAATAAATATAAATTAAATACAAAAACACACACAACAATTATAACGGGACATTACAAGTTGCACAACATCTTTACCAACTTCATACAATACTATGATATATAATGCTTTTTCTGACATACCCATTTTTTATAGTAATAAATATTCATCCTGCATGCAGTTGAAGTGGCAGTTCGCAAGACGCATAGTAAAAAGAATAGATGGTAAATTAGGCAAATTCAAGCTCGTAAATACTTTATTCGAAATTGAATGAAAAACATTGAATGACACTTTTCAATCGCCAAAAAAAAGTTATATTAAATGCATCTACCACCGGTTTGGAGAGTTGTTATCTACCGAGAAGACTCTGATAAGAAACTAATGTAGTTATTCCTTAAGTTACTTTTTGTAGTTACTGTTTTGATACTCTTTAGTAGGCGGGGAATCTGGTCGGGAACCGGGAACCCTTAGTGTAATAGTCGAATGCTCAACCATTACACCAAATTGGTTACCACTACCACCGAATAAACACTTTTAACTTAAGTACGTATAAATGAATTAAATTCATAGACCTGACTGTACAATTCTTTCACAAACTAAGCATGTATTGGACAGTCGCGTTTGTCTCTTTCAAACTCGCCCTCTCTCTTTCCTGCTTGTCAAGACGAAATAGGAACGACAGATCTTCCGAATTTACCGAGTCTATTTATGAAAACTGAAAATACTTTCAGGCCGGATGCTGACGGGATTTATTACATTGGCGATATGTATCGCATACTAGTTATTTAGAAAGCTTTGTTGCTGTGCCAAGTAATACATACACGAATATCAGTGAGCTAGTATGTATGATACGTTAAAATGCTCCTTTTTATGATTCAGAGTGTACAGAACGGTAGGTGATACGCCTGACCATGACAGAGCGGCATTGAAGAACAACAACTAATTGACAATATTTATACTCTATCAATGCCGCACTGTACCCGTCACCCGAGACAACAGATGTAAGGTCTCTTATAGCCGGTAATTTTACTAGCTACAGTGCTCGCATCCCGAAACACAGAAGTGCAAAACACTCCTATTTCACGGGACGATATCTGGTACTGCGTTGGTACCTATTTAGACGACTCTACCACCTAGTAAACTTAAACTTCTAAACCGTATATAGACTTAAGTTTTCATTTTGTAGGTACATATCAGAATCTCCAGGCTACTAGGACTTCGTAAATAAGTAACGACCACCTGGGACCGTTCAACGTTCAATCGCAAGTAAGGATATTTTTTTTCAAACTACTTTAAACAGATTAATCATATGGATTTTTGGGATCTATTTTATATCATCATCAGCTCATTAAACGTCCCACCGAAGGGCACGGGCATACCCGTATAGGGTGATTAGGTCTTAGTCGTCCACGCGGGCCTAGTGCGCGTTGGACTCCACGGACAACCTTTGAATCTCTTCGCAGGCGTGCGCAAGTTTCCTCACGATGTTTTCCTTCACCGTAAGAGCGTCGGATAACGTAAATATATTTTCGAAAATTCGAAAACACATATAAAATCATAAATGTACAGACCAACGAACGACCTTGCAATTCAAACCCACGCAGACGATAAAAGCATGCGAAAATTATGAAACAAACTTTCTTATAATAAATATCTTGACCTTGAACTAAACTTCTGTTCATCAAGGTTAAATGGAAACCTGAAAAGGTATCAAAACAAGTCAACGCACCCAAATAAGCTTGCTCAATTTAATAAATAATAAACTCAACTAACTGTTATAGGGTTTAATTAATCCCGGAGAACGGGAATGTGTCCCGGGAAATTTATTGCCATAATTTACGAGAGTCCCGGAAAAAAGGGAATACAAATAAGGTATAATGTGGAGTCGAAATTAGCCGGCCGGGGAGATAAACGGAAGATACTGAATAGGGAAGGATTGCTTTAGATATTTTACTTGGAAATAATTAATATATTTTCTTGCCAATAACACTATCAGATAGTTTCAGTTCTTGTTTCTTATTGAGATGTCTTGTTCTTCTCTTCAACCTATGGCACTGCGAGATACTGGTGCACCCAATGATATTCTGTATATATAAAGGTAGATATGCCACCCATGCCTCAAAAACGAACCGCCAAAGATAATACAGTTGTATCCTCTTTGTTTAGGTAAATGTACGCTCATTCGAAATATGTGTATGTGTGCTGTCACTGCATTCGGAACACTTTTTTCAGTTGTTTTGTGAACATATCACGAATCTATACTATTTACATCATTGGGTGTACCACATTGTTTTTTATTGTTAAATCACTGCCTGATCCTGGCTCGTCGTGGGTTCGTATAACATGATGGTGTAATTAAAGTCTCTTTTTGCTTTCCCGGTTTGCTCTGGACATTGTAGAATCTCCTGATTGTCAAAAATTATAGTTGATTACGTGCTTCGAAAGGTACGTTTAGTCGAGAGTTTCTGCTACAATCTTAGGGTGCAAGTCCATTACGCATTGGGCGCGCGTGGTAGTTCAGGGCCCATCCCCATAGCTATAAGGCGCGGCCAGGCCTGTGCCCGACAGCAGTACCTTTACTCTGATAATAATAATGGATGTACCTTTTCTACTTTGGAAGTGTTTCTCGCGCAAACTATTCATCTTATAAAAATGCTATATTATTTTTCAAGACATACAAATTGATATCCCTAACGGTAAGGTCGATGAAAAAAAAATGTTTTTGCGTTTCATTTGAATGTATCCCCATTTTTTGCTATTTGGCTACAGAACCCTAAAACCCCAATTCATCTATCCGATGTTTCACCCCTTCAATCATAAGTACTAGGAGAACACAAACACACAGAGTCCATTAGATATAAATTTTAGGTGACATCCGAGCTTACATGAATAAAATATTCAAACAAACCAATGCAACTGCAATGTGCAATCGACTTAATGAACTCATGTACGTGTCAAGTCTCGGTGTCAAGTGCATCACATCTGCAGATGTGAGCAATAATTCAGATTTAAATATAAACCCAATCTCATGACCTCGGTTGATCTCACAATTAGGTACCGCTGTTTTATGATACAAAGTGAACATTAAACTTATTACTTTGGAAGCTCGCCGTAAGAGATATGTTTTCACTCACACCCTCCTCTGTTTTCACAAAATTCTACACTCTGCTTTTGATACCCCTCAATTACTATCTTTATTAAATTGAAACACCCAGTATAGATCGCGTCATCCCAGTACGTTTAGTTAGGATGTATACAAAAACAATACTTCTTTTTTTAATCCCGTAGTGAGAATGTGTAGAACATATAATGATTTGGTCCGAAGTGGCGGAAATATATATATATAGATTTATTTACGAATTGTTTTAGAGGTTACAAAATAAAGATAACGAATCTTTTTAGACCGGATTGTCCTCAACTCGTATAACCCATATTTCTACATAACTCTTAAGTATTATTTTTATGAACCCTTTTTTACATGTGTGTAAATGTCAGATTATTATTTGGAGCATGCTGTGTATGCAATTTATGGATTACCATATAGTGCATTTATTTTGCTAATTTTCTTTAGAACTAAAAGCTTGGAAAATCTGTCGGCGTACCAAATTAAATAAATAATTATATCAAATCAAATCGAATATTATTTATTTCATTTAAAACCAATAAATGTACATGACAAGCTCAAATTTAATATAGGGTTGACGTAATTCACATTTGCCTGAACTAGGTTAACCTGTTTTTCAGGCGACTTAATTGCTAAATTACAATAATCACTTACATGGTAAAATAACAATTTCATAGCTCGCAATTCATACCAAATAGTTAATAGTTACCTAAATTATATAGAATACTTTGGACAATATATTTATAGAAAGTTCACGATCATTTCCTAAAACTTAAATACTTAAATCATGAGACATTATGATGAAGACACCTTGGCGCTGGTCTATTTATGACGACCCATTTGGTGTAATGATCGAAACGTCGGCTGCTACACCAAGGGTTCCGGGTTCGATCCCCGGGCAGTAAACATTTGTGTGTGTTAACATGTCTGTTTGTATTGGTCTCGGTGTTTTCTATGTATAATATGTATGTATTTAAAAAAATCTATATAAGTTTGTGTATCCGTACCCATAATACAAGCTACACGCTTAACTTGGAACTAGATGGCGCTGTGTTAATGTCAGTGGATATTTATTTATTATTATTATTATTTAGTATCTATTATGTCATCTATCTGAGCCCTGTCTGATCCGGGAATCATGGGTTTGGACCCCACGACGAGACCGCATTTAGGACAATGCAGGTCGAAACACCAGTTTGTCTGAATAGGAAGACGATTTGTAATGTGATGTGCTTAAGAAGACACGTAAAGCCGTCTGTTTTAGCTACAATCTAAAGAAAGCTAACACCACTGATCTGTATTAAGCCTGCGTGGTAGATTACGACCCAATCTCGATGTAGCTTTACCCTGTAGAAGGCATGTACTCGGAAGTGGGACTTCATAGCTGTTGATTAATCATCCATTGATTGACCATTTAATCACTGCAGGGAACATACTTGTTAAACAAGATATTTTTATTTGTTTCATTTATAGTAATACACTAAGTACACTTTGTAACATTTCAGAACACTAACACATTCTTGTATCAGTTAACGAACAGACAAGACAAAACAACACCACGCAAGCGCATCCGACTTAATAATCTCGCGCATGAATCATGCGCAGGCGCATCGAGCGATCCGTTTGATTTACGCGCCTGCATGGCGGCCATTTGCGAAATGTCTCTTTCTTTTGCGATATAAATAACATATGTTAACTGTAATGGCTTTATAAATAATTATTTAAGGAATTCTGATTTATGGCCCGAGTTTTCATCTATTTGACAGTTCGGATCGTGAACTGACTAAGGGTGACTAGTGTTACCGCTCGTTTGCTTATTCTTTTTCTTCTTAGCGTGTCAAAAGCACACATTAATTTAAATATATTTGCCCAGAAAGCAGGTACAGTGACAGCATTATCCTCCCGCGTGTAGCTGCTAGGACACAATATGAGATTGGCCTTGATTCACCTGATCCATAAAGTAAAAATAAGTATTATTAAGAGAAAATATCCTTGGAAATGAGTCTGACTGAGTGCGACTGTGGTAGGCCCTCAGACAATGGAACACTGTCTTGCCCGAACTGTCCATCTCGTGCGGTTTTCGGGTCCTCTGGATGGCAAATGAAAGGGCGATTAAAGTGGCCCAATATTGATCGCGTTACCATATTTAACTTAAGAATCCATATCGACTCCATAAGAAGAAGAAGTAAGAGAAAATAAGGATTAACATTAGGAAAAAACATATTTTTTAAATAAAATTACAAAACGATCAAATCACCCAGCCTATATCATCCCACTTCAGGGTATAAGCATTTACTCAGCATGACTGTGGTAGTATCGTTCCTGCCAAATATGTGGATTCCTTCCGATGATGTATCGACGCGTTAGCGTTCGCTGAATGTTTTCTCAAGTAAAGCTACTATTGCAATGGTCAGGTACCAGATTGGTGACCGCGGAATACTATCCCAAATTTCTCCATGCAAATAAGTCTTTGGTTCTGCTCTTTTCTTAGAAAACTAGGCGGTATGATTGTCGATCTCACCCCAATCAACATTGGACCCGGTGGTCGGTTTGAGCCCTAACTCCCCAGATAATGATAAGCTGTTA
Organism: Leucinodes orbonalis; assembly: GCA_019425675.1. NCBI lineage: Eukaryota > Metazoa > Arthropoda > Insecta > Lepidoptera > Crambidae > Leucinodes > Leucinodes orbonalis. The sequence continues at coordinate 2,798 of PQWD01002081.1, read as the reverse complement.
CTCTCAGATACCATAAAAACATAGAGCAACACTAACATTTTCATTAATCAGCATTATTTTATAGCATTTGGGGTCGTTAACTTCATTAGGAATGCTATAAAGCTTTTAACCTAAACTTCAAAGACACAGTATACATACAAGGTCAACGCAATTAAGGGATTGATTTCTAAGTTAATTACCTAGGTGTGGGCGACCGCAAAACCTAGGCAATAACTTGTCGTCTGCTTCAATTTGTCTAGATATAAAATATTGAACATTGTTACTAGGTACTGATTCGTCTAGGTAGACCGCAGTGCCAGATATCGTCCCGTGAAACAGAATGTTTTGCACTTGAATCAATGTAAGAACTTTCTATTTTCTTCCCGACGTTTCGGTGACTTTGCAGTTACCGACATGGGCAGGTTTTTACATTTCTGTGTTTCAGGATGAGGGCACCGTAGTTAAATTATCGGGTATAGGAGACCTAACATCTGTAGTCTCGGGTGCAGTACGGCATTGCTATAGAATAATAACTTTTTATCAGTTGCTCAATCAATGCCGCTCTGTCATGTTCAGGCGTATCATACCACCAGATGAGCGTCCTGACCGCCCTGGGTTTTTTATGTTACAATGTGAAATTGTTACATAAAAAAAATCCAAAACTCATTTTCCCCTTTTAAGGGTTTTCAGCGCCAGATATCCCGCTCCTCCGCTTTCCTCATATTAACGCTATGGGAATCCAATTCTTGGGAAACCACCCAGGAATTTTGAGTGTTAATAAAAATATTGAGTTCTTCTTATTCATTCACTCTTTTTTCAGATAACTGGACTATGTGCTACTAAATACCTGATTAACTATCTCTGTATCTGTTAACTTGATTCATAAGCGTGCCGCAAACTTTTAATCCATTTTCATAATATTTTAGTCTCGTCGAGAAAGCGTATACAAATGCTTTAAGCATTGTTGGCTATAAAGCTAAGTAAATAAGACGTAAAAATCCTATTATATGAACGGTTCTTTTAGTTGACTACTATTTAAAAATAAACAAAAACGCGACCATCGAAGTCTATTTAAGCGCGAAGCCTTCAATAGTCTTATTCAGATAATGATTTAGAAAGATTTTAGGCTTAAATTTTCAAATTGAAGCTATCAAAAAAATGCCCCGTTTAAAAAAATCAATTCATATTCCATTACTCTGCCAAACAAGTTTATATTTTTGTTCATTCCCTTTCACGGAAAACGTTTTTCTCAAGAGAAAAGTCTATATGTGATCTGGTTGTAAGTTACAGTTTTACAACTGTACTCTTTGTAAATAAAGGTATGTTAAAAAGCTGTATGTTTGCTTAACTTGAAGTATTGTGTTTTGTCTTAAAATGAAATCTATAATTGACTGAAAGAAATCTAAAAGTATAAGTTTTTATTTTCCAAAATCCTGTTGTTTCAGCGAATGTCTTTCAAAAGTGTGCAATATTAATCAAGCCCAAAGTGTCATTAAAACTCTTGAAAGGCTGTATCTACTCTAATCGCCTCTAAAACTTACCACAGAACAATCCTCTAGTTCAAACACAACCTACGATCAGCTCGTGCACCGCGCACTCTCATACGTTGGCATACGACCGCGCGCCACCGTGTCGGCCGCGTCACTGCCGCAACCGCCTAGAGCTTCCTACGTTCAGTTTCAGGGCTTCACACTGAAATATAGACATTTGGTAAACACTTCAACTGTATCCCCCTTTTACAACAAAGCCGTACAACGGAACGTTTTCCCGATTCCTTTTATGAATTCGGCACGAGTATTTATTGGATTCGTTAATGTTTTTTTTTCTCTCAGAATACCTCTTTTGTTTATTCTGATATAAATAACTTTTAATAATCGACGATTACTTTCGGAAAACTGTAAATGGTTATTTTAAATTAATGCTTGATGTGTTTTCGTTAGCCAAACGTTAAATCTGTAGAATAAAGCTGTACCCATTAAAATTAATGAAGTTCGAGTGTATTCCAACATTTTGTTCCATATCTTATTTGAGTGGACAAATTCAACGTTATAAAATAACTCGCACATGTTTCGGTGTATATATGTTTTTCAATACGTATTTCAAAAACGTCGACGTTAAACTAAGCCGATATTATAAGAGATTTAAAAAATGTCAGCATGACGTCTGCAAAATTTTCGATGCGTTGAAAATGTCTCGCTGCTTATCGCATTTCGCAAAAGTTACTCCGCGTAATTACAGCGATACTGGAGTCGTTCGCTTGCCGCTATCTATAATATGCGGTAATAGAAATTATGGTTTCTCTTATCGTATATGGAATCGAATTATTTTTTGGTACGCAAATCTACCGCTGAGCAATGAAAATCGATTGGAATGCAGAACCTCAGTAAGATTATCAAGATGTGAACAAAAAGAAGCGTCGTAGAGAGCGTCGGTGGCTCAATGTTGTGGACTGTCGCCTTCCTACTGGGAGGGCTGAGGTTCACATCCCGACACGTACCAATGTGTTTTCGAATTTTCGAAAATATATTCACCGTTTCCGACGCGCTTACGGTGAAGGAAAACATCGTGAGGAAACTTTCATGCACGCCTGCGAAGAGATTCGAAGGTTGTGTGTGAAGTCGTCCAATCCGCACTGGGCTCGCGTGGATGACTAAGGCCTAATCACCCTGTACGGATAGGCTCCTGCCCCTCGGTGGGGACGTTTATTGAGCTGATGATGATGAACAAAAAGAAAATAGTGCTGCTAGTGAAATTATTGGGTACAATCGACATTATGCCTGTAGTTCCAGGTGACCGACGCAGGGTAGTCTCCATTAGGG
>PQWD01002080.1:0-65105 GCA_019425675.1 Leucinodes orbonalis | reverse complement strand
GTATCGACGTTTGCAGTGGGCGGTGATTCTTGTTGTTCCTAACGACAGGGGGAGCCATCATCTTTGACTTAATTCATGCCTAATGGTATCATGAAATTAGGATATATTGTTATCTCTTTTTCGAGTGAAATAACTAAGAATACTTTCTACATGTTTTCTATTGAAGTGTTGTAGGTGGAGATTGATAATACGATAAAAAACTACTTACGTAGTCATAAATGTTGTACTTCGAGATTTTCTAGTTGCTCTTTGGTTTAATGCAAAAAATACCGTACAGGAGTCAAATAATCAAGTGATAAAAAATTGTTAATGTTAAACAACGTAAATTCCTATAAAAAAAATGTAATCACAAAACATAAATGTCAACAATAATAAGTTATATGATTAATACCATAGTCATGTCAACTCGACATGACTAATACTATGTTATAATCTTAGATCTATTGTAATTTCCATTAAAGTATTCTATTAGGTCCAATCAATAGGTGTTAGACTCGATACTGAGTCGTCGAGGTAGGTACTACCACCACAGTGCCAGATATCGTCCCGTGAAACAGAAGTGTTATGCACTTTTGTGCTTCGGTATGAGGGCACTTTAGCTAGTGAAATTAACGGTTATAAGGGACCTAACATCTGTAATGTTGTCTCGGTTGACGGGCGCAGTGCGGCATTGATGGAGGATCAAAAGTCCATCAGTTGTAGGTCTCATCCAATGCCGATCTGTCATAGTAAGGAGTATCACTTACCATCAGTTGAGCGTCCTGAGTGTCCTGTACACGTATAACATTAAAAAAATCCAGCTTCAGGGAGCTCTTGAAGTCTGGGAAAGCTCGATCGATAGAGTAGAAGATGGCAGCCAAGTCACTATCAAAAGAGCACGAGTCTTAATTGGTATTGGTAAACATCAGCCCATTATACGTCCAAATCGTGCGGCACGAGCCTACCCGTTTAAGGTGCATAGGCCGTAGTTGTCCACGCGGGCCCAGTACGGATTGGCCGACTTCCCGTACTACCATTGAATTTCTTCGTAAGCGTGCGCAGGTTTCTCACGATGTTTGCCTGCACCGTATGGGCGTCGGAAAAACGTTCATAATTATAATTTTGAAAAAATTGAAAAGACTTTGGTACGTGGTGGGATTTGAACCTACGCCCTCCAGATCGGAAGGTCAGCCAGAAACACTCCACACGAATGAGCCACACATGTTCTGAGTGAGAGAGTTAAAATAAGCGAATTACTATCTCACGGTTGCAGTGCTAGGAAGCAAAGCGAACTCACTGCACTTTATCAAGATTGTTAATTATGTTTCTTGATAGGTACCTATTTTATTTTCATTAAGAAGTGTACTATTCTCTTTTGCTTTTATTTTAATTTTTTAAGTCTCTTATATCCGGTAATTTCACTAGCTACAGTGCCCTCATCCCGAAACACAAAAGTGCTTAACACTCCTGTTTCACGGGATGATATCTGGCACTGCTGTGGTACCTACCTAAACGACTCAGTATCGAGTCAACCACCTGGTAACTTTAAGTCCATCTAAGTTTCACTATCATTAAAATAGTCTTCATATTACGCCGAAGACCGCCATTTGTCATCTTTCGTGAATCGTGCTATACATATTGCAAGCTTCTTGCTCAAATTGGGACAAGATTGCGCTGTAAGTTTTTTTTATCATCTGTGGACAGACATTTGACCGCCATCTCACCTGATGGTAAGTGATGATGCGGCCTAGAATGGATCATGCCTGCCTAGAAACAGCCTGTAAGTGATTTATTAAACGAACACAGAAACAGATACCAAACCTCATTTCCAAAGTCTACTATCTAAGGTTTTAAAAGCACCAACATCTTTAGAAACTTCTTGATCAGACCTAGACGTAAAGCTGGAAAACAAGTTTTGAACAACTGTTTGTAGGTAAGTTTAGAGACGCCTTGTTACATTGCTCTATTCAAGAAGTACTTCACAACATTACTCCAACTGTACAATGTTAATTGAATTATTACCCTTGAAAGTTAGCAAGTTATGTCAAAGACACCATAGCGAACTATCTCACAAAGTATCTGTACGTTATCATATTAAATGTATATAATATTTATTTATGAATGGTACACAAACAGATTAGTATCATTAGTATTACATATTGATGTTTTTAGTTATTTAGAAGTATAGACAATAAGCCATACACAGTATACACAGAAATAGAACCAAGTTTACAATTACTTACTTGAACTTAAGATTGAAAACATATAAAAGTGAGTGTGCAAAAAATACTATTGAGGTTATTATTTGGATACAGAAAAAGAAAGACGAGATTTTTTTATGAGAACACAACAGGATTGATAAAATTGCCATCAAACACGTCAATGTATGTAGTAAATCCATATTAATTCATTATTGTAAAAGTAACTATTTCTGTCTGTTTGTTACGCTTTCACGCCGAAAAGTCTGAACGGATTTCGACGAAATTTGGAATGATAATAGACGGTGACCTGGAAACGATCATAGACTACTTTTTGTCCAATTTTAACACCCGACTTCCCTATACGGGTGGTTATTCCGCAGTAAGTATTTGTCACCAACAAAATCATAGGCTACTGCAGTTTATCTATTGCTAATCCGCCACTTGTCTAAACTGGAGGATGGAAATTTGAATGAAGCATTCCCCAAATTTTAAGGTAGAAACCTAAAAATTGATATGTTGACTATTAGTTACTAACAAAAAACCTTGCAAAATATTTTTCAGTAATCGGCTGCAAAAGCCTTAAAACTCTGCACTTTTAAACTTCTAGCAGGCAATAATGATATTCTATTTTCGTAACCAGGAGTGAGGAACCGTGTCACCCAGAATTTAACGCGAGCGAAGCAGAGGGAAAAGCTAATATATTTATATTTTTAAGAGCGTAGTGATAACGGTTTTTTTTCGGCAGTCTTCGTGTCTCACACTTCTCAATATTATTAAGAAAATAAACAACATCTTCAGTTGTTTATTTGCTTGATTATATGCGTTGATTTCAAATTGGTTCTGGAAAATATTTTTCGTTCAATATTTAGTAAAATAGATGTAATGAATATCACAACGATAGCACTCTTAACAGTGAAGCCTCAATAATATTATGCTACGGAAAATGATTATCTTCGCAAAAACATATTTTACAGTTTGGTAGGTTACCTATTTAGGAGTTAAAATAAAATTTGAACACCTTCATCTAAACTTTGAAATGGGCTCACTAGAATCTTTACTGATGCTTACCATATTCATCTATTCTATATTATATTATTCTATTCATGCATTTTATCAAATAGTAGTAGTTTTTGGTCTACTTCAATGCTGCTCTGTTATGGTCAGGCGTATCACTTGCCATCAGGTGAGCGTCCTGACCGTACTGTTCATTTTGTAACATAAAAAAATATATTTTCATCTACCTTAACATAGTCTCAGGTACAAGTTAAAGTTTACCTAAATTTTACTTGAAAAATTAGCTGGTAATAGATAGTAACAGTTGTCTTTGCCTCATAAATTTAGTAAACCATCGTCTAATTTATTAAATTATCGTCTAATATTGATTAAATAATTTGTACGTAGCTTATTCATAAAGTCGATTGCCCACTTGAACTACAGTTGATTTTGTATGCTCTCTGCATCTTAATAATGGCAGTTTGGTCCTAGAAACTGATATGAGGCTTTCCTTTTCGCACTTTTAAATTTTGCACAAGAGAGACAAAGACGGGACATCTAGGATAGCACACATGTACAGTGAATGTCATCCTTAGATCTGATCAAGCGAGTGCAATTACCTATTCAAAAGCTTGAATATCCACCTCAATAGCTTGTTCAATGTATTTTCACTTTTCCTTTTTCCATGCGCTGTCAGCTTTTGAATGAGATATGAGGTAAGTTGGACGCACAAAACATGAATTGTCATTTTTTCATGCATTGTTATCAGAGTGCTGTCATGAAAGCAGTCTATTATTTCGCAGATATTTAATTAGAGTTTTGTTCTTGGACGATTTTGAGTTTGATAAAGAAGTTACAATCAAGAACGTCGATATAGATGAATTCAGGAGCAAAAAGATCCTTTGAGCGAACATTGCGATTGTTACTTAACTGGCATAATTGAAACTACGCCATCGAGCTGATGTTGCTAGGTGTCCGATTTGCGCGGGACGCCCCGATATTAAGGGGTCTAGGGATGCGTCCCTATTTCTTCAAGACCTTATCAGGACGCTAAATGTCCCGATGTATCTAAAATTTGAAAAAGTTATTGCATAAGAAAAATATATTTACGCTACGTAATTTTTACAAATTACATCATCATTAAAGCCCGTGGGTGGCTCAATGGTGTGGACTGTTGCCTTACGACTGGGAGCCCCCCCGTAGGTTCGAATCTTACCACGTACCGATGTGTTTTCGAATTTCCAAAATTATAAGGACGTTACCCGACGCACTTGCGGTGAAGGAAAAACATCGGAAGGAAACCTGCGCACGCCTGCAAAGAGATTCAAAGGTTGGCGTGAAGTCAGCCAATTCGCACTGGGACCGCGTGGACAACTAAGGATATACACTCTATACGGTTCTCGTGCCTCTCGGGGTGGACGTTTAATGATGATGAATTGTCAAAATCATAATGGCACTCATCAGCATCACATCACTTTTTATTAATAAATGTACCGATTTGCAACCTTAAATCTCGATTTTTTTTACCTAGTGTACCGATTCAATTTGTTTTATAAATCGGACCAGGCAGCACTACATCGAGCCATCGTGTCGGCACGCAAAAACATAAATAATTACGATGTTGCAGAGTAGGTACTTTTTGCTTCAGTTAGAGTGATAAGCGCGCGCTTTGGTAACTATACAGTCCGGCTGCTAGTTTTAGTTGCTTTTCTTTTTACAAAGAAAATGCGAGCATTTTTATTTTTGTTATTTATGTTGCAGCTTAGCAAATCGGCTTTCAGAGATTTTCTTAGATTACAAATTTCATATTTTCAGGCCAGTCGAGCTCTAGCCGTCTGTAGGATTACTATTTTCAGGATGACTTTTCGCTGTTGGCCACAAATTGCCTTCGCAGCTTCACCGGACAAGAGGTGGGCCACCCGTGGTATATATTACGTCGCAGCGTACGAGACGTTACGGTCTCATAATCATAGAAGTCACTGGAGGACGCCATAGTTTATTCGACGTTCAGCTAATGTTATTGAAAATTGACGACCCATTTGGTGTAATGCTTAAGACGTCGGCTACTACACCAAGAGTTCCGGTTTCGGTGCCCGGTCAGTACAAACATTTGCGTGCATGAACACGTCTGTTTATATTGGCCTGGGTGTCTCTATGTATTATATGTATGTGTTTACAAAAAAATAATTTAATACCTATACAATAGTTTAACTTGGGGCTAGATAGCGCTGTGTGAAGGTCAATGGATATTTAAATTTATTTATTTTATTAATTATCCAATTGCAAGCTTCCTTGTTTGGAAGCTAGTCCACACAAGATCGTGCAATTGGCCGTCGGAGCTGACAAATTCCGGAAAGAAAGTGTTTTACGCGTTTTAGCTCAATGACGAGCTGAAAATCATTAGCCAAGGCTTCGTTAGGAGGGTGGATTGACGTGACATTCTTGTGCCTTGCCTTCTATCCCTTTTATTATTATACCATTCTTTATAATAAATAAACGATACATATTATAATCACCTCCGTGGTCTAGTGGGCACAGCGTTCGTCTGCATGACCCGAGGATCGTGGGTTTTAGTCACATGGGGAAACATCAAATTGTGCGATTTTTTCCTACATAGTTTGATTAGGACATTGCAGGCTGAATCACCTGATTGTTGAAAAAAATGATGATTTGTATGGGAGGTTTCGGCCCAATCTCTCCGTAGATATGCTGTACGGGAAAGCTTTTGCCCTGCAGTGGGCCATTATAGGCTGATGATGATGATGACAGAATAGCATATAACGGTTTAGGTAAAACCAAGTAATTCTGCAACTAAATGCCATTAATTTTGATTTGACGATCCATATAGTATAATGTTTGTGACGTCGGCTACTACACGAAGGATTCCAGGTTCGATTACTGGGCAGTATATTGTTTGTTATTTTTACAAAAATAATGTATTTGTATGTTTATTCGTGATAATGCTTAGTTTAGGGCTAGACTACACTATGTGGATATCATTGTATATTTTATTTATTATTTATGCACACATAAACAAAGTAAATCAACAATAACAATTGAAATAAAAGTACAAAGGTACTGGTACTGCTTATTCCGAATAGAGTTATTCTGATATTTAAATAAAAACAGCAGATCGCAGTCGATTGCATTCGAACATTCATATTGTATGTCTGAAAAGATTTGCTCATTTAAATTAAAAATTAATTGATAATTAAAAGGTGATACTGATTCAGATAACCATACAAATAGTCTTTCTTAAGTACATTTTTCTATAAGTAAGCAAATACTGTTAGTACTACTTTAAAACAACTTTGTGATTTTGGTAACCGCATAACCTAATACAGTATTAAGTCCCTAAAGTACTCCGAACTAAACATTTGGTGGTTAGCTACATTTTTGATTGATGCTACTTACACTACGTATTTGATTAAGACGTCAAGATTTATTGAATCGAAACCAATTATACGATCAAATTATTATTATAAAATAATTTTATTTAATTCTTCAGCTCTTCGCAAGATTTGGATATAGTAACAGATAGCTATATAGCTAGTGAAATTAGCGGGTATAAGAAACCTAACATCTGTTGTCTCGGGTGACGGGCGCAGTGCGGCATTGATGGAGGATCATAACTGTCTGTCAGTTGTTGGTATCCTTTAATTTCGCTCTGTCATGGTCTGGCGTATCACTTACAATCAGGTGAGCGTCCAGACCGTCCTGTACACTTATAACATAAAAAAAGATAGACCCAAGCTTTATCATCGTTTAGTAAAATATATTAACCGAGTCAGATTTGTAGCCGCGAACGCCGTTGTTGCGACGCATGCTTTTACACTGGAACTTAAATGCCCGTATTCTAGAACAAGACTCAATGTTGATCTTTACTTATATTGAGTTAGAAAGGGATAGCGCTATATACGATAAATAGTGGCATCTCTTTCCAGCTCGATTTAAGGAAAGATCAACGCTTGAGTTTCGTTCTAGAAAGTCATTATCATGCTCACTCACAAATACGCAGACAGAAACAAATGCTCAGTATGCATGACGTTTTGAATAGATGACCGAAGTCAAATTAAAAAATATTTAAGTTAGATAAAAAGTCTTTATTCACTCCAGAATCTTACAACATACATAAGCACCTAAAATGTCAATTTAGAAATGAAAACTTGACTTCTTAAGATAAAATATGATTAGAACCCTGTAAGGCAAAGTAAAATTATGAAATTGAAGAGGCTCTTCAATGGTTCAGCCTGTAAAAAATGACGAGTAGCGCTTCTTTCTGAAAAAGGCAATTTGAGTTAAGTATTATTACAAAAAAATCTAATAAGGGCCTTTTATACAATCATTAAAATAATAAGTGCTTTTTGTCAATTTTTTTAAAATGTTGTGAAAATTCAGGTTAAGTATTTCTATTTTAATAAGTGACTTTAAAGAATGAGCCTTATAAAGTCACGAGCTGATAACATAAGTCCCTGTAGAATGCTTATTGTATTAAGGTGACCTAGCATTTTATTTGACTCGTTAGGTAAAAAGGAAGTAAATCGCTCTATTTAAATGTTCTCTGTCGCTATATTCAATTCTTGCTAAGATCACAGAAAACAATGAACAAAATAGTGTGTAAATATTTATGTACGAGTGTACTGGTCGAGTTGTCAGTTACCAAGTGGTCTAGGTTCAATCCCCGGGAAATGCAAACATGTGTGTGAATGAACATGTCTATTTGTAATGGTCTGGGTGTTAAAAATACAGTGGATATATATTTATTTGTTTTATTCATGAAGAAAGGTAGCCAAAATCAATTTTGTAAAATACCCACAGACAACTAACGTTTGTGATTTTAAGATAATTTTATTAAGTATACATTTGTATTATATTAAACATTATAGTAAATAAACAATTTTTGATTTTAAAAAAAGATCTCTTCGAACTTACGAGTGTATATGGTGGTATGTATCACTTTCTATCAGGTTGACCGTTTGATTATTTGCCTACCTTACCCTTAAATAATATTAATAAAAAGATGTTTCTAGTCATTAGTGAGTCTGAAAATAAAACAAAAATAGACTTGTGTATTCCATTTAATGAAACACATAAATTCGGGTTGGCACAACTACAAAGTATTAACAGTGACCATGAATATATTTTCAATCGTAGAAATATTGGGAATTCATTCTAAAGAAAAAATATTACAACCCTTTATGTAGACACTTCAACGTTACCTATTGTCCAGGTGAGATGCCGAATTTTTAAGAATAACTTCACAAAATTCACCAACATTATTTTATCTGGGGCAAAGTAAGTATAGTGATGTCAAATGACTTAATTCGACTAATCATTGTCGTCATAAACCGGTCATTAAATCCCTTAATTTACTGCTAATACTGTCATATTGAGCCAATTTGACTCGAATTGTAAATGTACATACGTAGGTATATTGTAAATACGATGATAACAATATACGATTACAAAAAGCATAATTTTCTCTATACACGTATATCCGCTAAGTAAATCTGTACCTATCCCTTCTATTTTTATTTATGTGAGGTAAACAGCTCGTAAATACATTATGTTTGTTTAATTAGATTGGCTTGTTTAATTACCAATGACCGCTGTCCTCCCGTGAAAATCCACTATCCCCAGTTCTAGCAGCGGAATCAGTTACCAAAATCAAATAAAAACAAACAATAGCAAAATATTAAAAAGCACCTTCCAGCTCCCTGGCTGAACGATGAAATACGCGATTACATGACGAAAAAGATACGTGCAAAAGCCAGGTACAAAAACGATCCATCAGATAAAAATAGAGACAAATTTCGGAAAATTAGGAATCGCTGCAATACAAAGATACGGGATACACAGCGACGCCATATTCATAGGTCTGTTGAGAATGGAGATCCAGCTAAAGTCTGGTCCTTCCTCAACAAACTTGGTGTTGGCAAATCGCGTACTCATATTTCAGCTAGTAATATTGATATTAACTCTTAACAATCACTTTTCTTCTTCTGCTAAATAGACAGCTCCACTAAACTAAATACTTTAGATCATCTTAATTCATGCCAACTCCACTTTCCAGCTTTTATCTTTCGCACAATCACCGCTTGCGATGTTATGAAGAGCGTGCAAGCCATTTCTCGAATGCTGTTGGAAATGACTGCGTTAGTCGTGCAATGATTACTCCTCTTCTTGATATCCTTTCTCCGGTCATTGCCAAATTCTTAATTACTCCTTATCCTCCGGTGTGTTTCCTACCGTATGGAAGGAAGCTCAAATCCACTACCTAAAAAACCTAATCCTAAATCTCCTTCTGACTACCGACCATCTCCATTCTACCTTCCTCTCCAAAGTTCTCGAAAGGTTGATTCATCAACAGCTTACATTTTCCTATCCACGAACAACCTTTTGAACTCCTTCCAATCTGGCTTCCGTCCCGGTCATAGCACGACTACCGCGTTGGCACACGTTTCGGATGACATTCGACTGGGGATGGAGAATCAGAAGTTAACAGTACTGACGTTGCTTGATTTTAGTAATGCGTTTAATACAGTCGATTTTGATATTCTGCTCTCCATCTTGCGCTCTCATAACATATCTCCAACGGTGGTTGAATGGTTTCATAGTTACCTGTATGGGCGCCGACAGCGCATTTGCGTTGAAGACACCTTCTCTGTGTGATGTAACACTTATGCCGGCGTTCCGCAGGGTGGTGGTGGTCTTGTCACCTCTTTTGTTTTCTATATTCATTAATTCTATCTCTCTTCCGCTTACTTCTTCCTATCATTTGTATGCAGACGATCTCCAAATTTATTCACAAGCTCCGCTTTCTGATCTTTCAGTTGCTATCGAGGCTACCAACAGAGACCTCACCAATATTGCTGAGTGGAGTCGTTCCTTCGGCTTGATGGTTAATCCAGCGAAAACTCAGACCATCATCATAGGTAGCCATTGGTACATTGCTCGGATTAAGCATGATTTGTTACCCCAGATAATCTTTGATGGAACTCCTATTCCCTACAGCCGTAAAGTTAAAAACCTGGGCGTAATGTTTGATGACTCTCTTTTGTGGAATCACCAGGTATCAGAGGTAAGTAGGAAGGTATTTGCCGCGTACGGGTCTCTTAAGCGTCTCAAAAATCTATTGCCGACCAAAACCAAAATCAGTTTGGCACATTCGCTTCTCCTTCCTATACTGGATTATGCAGACGTTTGTTATCCTGATTTATCAGTTCAACTATTAAACAAGCTCGAACGTCTGCAGAATCTCTGTATTAGATTTATATTTGGCCTGCGGAAGTATGACCACGTCTCTTCTTATAGGTCCCAACTTCAATGGCTGCCTATTGCCCGTAGAAGGGACTGCCACATTCTATCCCTCCTTTACTCTATTCTTTCCCCCCACCCCTCCGTATCTTAAAGATCGCTTTATTTTTCATTCTGCAACCTTGGTCCGCAATTTGCGTGCCAGTTCTAAATTAACGCTTGACCTGCCGTCTCACAAGACTGACTTCTATGCGAGGTCTTTCACAGTTCGAGCAATCAAGCTGTGGAATTCCTTGCCTGAGGACATTCGTCGTGCACCGTCTCTTGAGACTTTTAAGAGCCGTATTAAAAAACATTACTTGGAACAAAAAAACTCTTTGTGATCTTTACTTTCTTTCACTTTTATTCCTGTGCTGTAGGTACTGTATCTGTCATTCCTTTCATATAATTCTGATTATAGTTTGTTTATCCTATCCCATTAGTTAGTTTATGTATTAGTTTATTATATACTATCTATTAGTTTATTCTTTAATTATTTATGTGTGCTTAGTATATGTACTATTTTGTTATTATTTTGTAGTTATTTAGAATAACGATTTTACTTGTTTTGCACTAGCCCGCTGACCGTTACGCATTGTTCTTTCATCCAAAGGTTGCCTGGAAGAAAGTGCTACCTAAGCAATAAGACCGCCCATGTTGTACTTGTTTTTTTTTTCTGTTATCTGTTGTTGTATGTTTTTTTTTACGTGTAATAAAGTATTTTTTATCTTTATCTTTAATATTATTAAACCCTTTAATCGAAACGGATTTCTGTAAAAACCGTTCACGTTTATTCTCGTATATACAAGTACCTAGCTGTTAAAATAATTTGTTTACTCAAATATTGAGCCGTACAAAGAAATAAGGAAATATTGTAATAAACTGAGATAAATATATTTTGATTTATTTGCCAAGCAAACACTACAACAATAAATAAGGACTGAAATAGATTGTAGAAAGAGGCAGAAACGGAGGTTGGACTTTAAAATTAGGTACTATAGGTATGTTGTTTTAGTTCTCTTATTAAGCTTAAACTAATAAGTTATGGCAACGATGTTTTAGTTGTTTATTGAAAATAAAATTGGAGTGTCTTTTTGTAATATTAATATTAGTTTAGAGATCAGATAACTACGTAGAGCATATATTATGGTACATACACAATTTATAAAATATTTTTTCAAGAATTATTTCTTTCTATTTGTTCCTACCGATTAATCTCTGGAACGGCTAAAACGATTTCAGAGAGTCTTTTATTGACAGATACCTATTTCCGAATGGTGTAACTTTGTCTGAATTTATTTTATTGCAGGCGAAGGCACACCTAGTTAAAAAAGAAATCACATGTAACTTGAGGTATCTAAGTCATAGTTATGAGACACGTGTTTTGATGTTTACTCGCCAATCCAATCAGGAATATATAGGAGGAATATCGCAATTCGAATATTGAATTCAAATACATATAGATATATGTAAATAATGTCCATTCATTATTTTTATATACGACCAGTCATTAGACTAGCTAGTAGTAATTGATAAAAATAAGGTATATCGTTGGCAAAATAATTTTCAATACTTATTCGTGAAGTGATACATTACATACATAACCGTTTCAAGGAATTATATACCTACATTTTTTTTATTGATAATATCATTGATTGTGAGAACTTTTTCAAAAAACTCTATACTTAATTGCTTATGAATACTAGTTTCAGTCTGAACATCTAAGTCAAATATAGCCATATCAAATCGCCATTAGTCTTTATCGAATTTTAATAGAGTAATCAAAACACTGACCCAAATGGTACTGACTATTATATGTCCAGCCGTTTTATATACCCATAGCGAATTGTAATCGTAAAGAAAATTTATTTGGAATATAACCAACCAAGTGATATGTGTTTATTACTTGGTTGAATTCCAAATACCTTTTCATGCGCGTATAGGTATCTGTTGCTTTATAGTTTAGGTGAGTAAGTAATAAAAATATTTCAAAATACAAACAAATTACCTACTTTAATAAACGTGATTCTTGGATGTTCAATTATGTCTAATGATTGAATCATTAGACATAAAAATTTTTGAGGGATTCTAGATAATAATAAATATATACAGCGCATCTAGCACCAAATTAAGCGTGAAGCCTGTATTAGGGTACTAAACAAGGATAAACATACGTTTATATTTTTTTTGTAAATATATACATATTTTACATAGAAAACACCCAAACCATTAAAAACAGACATATTCATGCACACAAATGTTTGCACTGCCCGGGGATCGAACCTTCCGGGTTCCCCCCAAGAACACTGCATGTCTCATTTTTTTACACAGAACAAAGCTACATTATCAGTATGATTATTTTGGCATGAAAAATAAGATAAATTGGTATGTGACATACTAGTACTCATGGCTTAATAAAGAATTTATTTTTATTTCTATAACACGAGCCTGAATCAACATTCTTTAAAATAAATTGCTATAACTAAAAAATATACATAAAAAGAAGACCCTTTAGGCAAAGTTTCAGAGACACGAGCAGAACGCCTGCCTTTGAGTTGCTAGACAAATTTATTTGAGCGAGCTAGCTGCCAGATCTTCGGTCTCTTGTGTTGTAGACGAATTTAGCCAACTAGCTAGGACCCAACGGTCCAAGGCTCATGACACCGATTGGGAAGCAATCATATTCAAAGCCTAGACCCCTGTATTTGTACGTATGCTTTAGCTTTTCCAGCCGCTTCACAGACCACAGGTATGTTGTTAGTTCGAAGTAGATGGAAAGGGGTCAGCATGTCTGAATAGGTTTCATTCCATACCGGCAGGCCTCTTTCATGGAATTAAACTCATAACGTCCCGTATCTTGCCCTCGTCGCTTGCAATAGGTACCAGTCAGCTCAAATAGACTGAGCATGTTATGACTTATCGTACTCTTTAGCACAAAATGTAGTTTTGAAATTACCTTTATGTCGACCTCAGTTTCGTATAAGTTGAATAAAACTCGTTTATTTTTCAATGCGCATGTCAGATTTTCTTGGCATATGACATGTGTATAAATGGGTTGCACGGTTTATGCTAGATACAAATGCGTTATTGAAAAGATGTACTGAAGTATTGACTTTTATGTCGTCAAATTGCTCTAGCCAGCTCTTGCAAGCTGAAGTTAAAAATAATTATTTATTTATTTCATAGGAAGGCCAACAGCAACGAAACACAAAAAATATACACATATAACAACAAGAAGCCAATAAAAGGTCCTTACAAATAAAAATTTTATAAGAAAAGAACATCCGAATGCGTAATAAAATTAAACAGATAGGCAACACAAAACAACATAATGAAATTACTTACATTTAGGTATTTTAAAATTTTCCTGCTCATAGCACTCCTCGCCGAAGCACGTGATACTAAAAAATAACATTAAATGAATTGAATTTATCACCAACGCGCCACATTCGTTTGCCTATAGTTAGTACGGACTGGTGGGGAAAAGAAGGTAGCTGATTTTCATAGACGTATTTCAAGAACATAATGGTGGTACGGTGGCTTAGGTACAATTGTAATAAGAAAAAATATGTCTGTTCTATAATTAAGCAATGTAAAACATTTTTATACGAGTATGTTTTGATGATGAAAAGCAATTGGAAATGTCTTCATTGAGTATGACCAACTTTAATAAAGCGCGTTGGTTCTATGCGTTCGAACTGAGGAATACAGAGACTTTGTGTTTTCTTGAACTGCAAGGCACAGGGATCAGATTAACCGAGAGACGAGAAAAGCTTAACGTTGAAGCTTTTCTCGTCATGCAATAATACGTCTATTAATTACTTTTATTTGGTCACAATTTAGACATCGTTGTCGGTTTGCTTCAGTTTTGAACCCGCAGAGCACGTGTTGTTTTGTCTAGCGCTCTCCAGCTTTTCTCGATCGAAATTCGTTTCTCATTGACGTGTGATACTGCTCACACTTTCACGTAGCTGATAAAAGCACTGGATTCTTTCAATAACTGATATTTTGGTGTATGTTCGTTTTATATTCATATGCTTGTAGCAAAAACGGTTATTACAATATGACAACCATTCATATTTATGGTTCTCAAATATAAAAAATCAATAGTAATGCTGTACATGCATGAGGTTCGAGTACCACTAAGTTGTTGACACTACGCAAGTTCTATTAGAATTATAGCCAATAATATTTTTTTACATTTTTATATTTTTTATTCCTGTCATAATACAATGTTTATTTGGGCTCATTATTTTGATATACTCGGTATTGTAATTATATACTAACACACTTATGTTATTATTACTTCTATGTTCTAATATTCGTTTTGGAATTGCAGATATTTTTTAGAGTAGGAATTAATTATCAAATCGAAAGAATGTAGTGTATATACCTAGTAAATACAATAAGTCTTCCGGTCAGACATTCATTTCGAGGAAAAAGTGTAATGAAGAGAGCGCAGAATGTAGCACACAATCATGTTTATTAAATCTACTTACCCATATAATTAGAACCAGACACTCGACACAAACAATTCAAATAAAAATTATATTTAAAAACATTTATTATTCACGCAAACAACTGTCATTAGCTATTTATTTTTTATTTACATACCCAATTTTTAGATTATATTTTACACGTTCATTAGAATTTGTTTATTGTCTAGTGATAATCTAGACTAACAGAACGGTAAAATTAATTTTATTTTTAACTAGCTTTATTATTCGGAGGAAGTGCCCACTTTGCGGGTTGATATATTTTTTGCATTATCTCAATGTAGAAAACATACTTATATTCGTAATTATTGTAGCTACCTAAGAGCTAAGAAATGAATTATTAAAACTGTTGCAAGGAGCAATGTTATTAGTGAGATGCTCTTGTCATAGCGGTGGTGGGAGGATCCTCGTTGCCACATCTGAAAAGAAAAACATAGTTTATTATTTGCATTCAAACGGTTTGATCGGAACGTCATTTTTAGGGTCGGTTAGTGGGATAACTGATGGTAAGTGATACGTCTGCTCATGACAGATGCAGTGTTGGAGAAAATAAATAACAGTAAGCTTTCATTATTTTCCGTCAGCACTGCTCTGTGCTTTTCATCCGAGACTACACATGTTAGGTCTCTTATACCCGGTAATTTTCCTAGCTATAGTGCCTTCATTCTGGAACACATAAGCGCAAAACACTCTTATTTCACGGAATGATGTCTGGCACTGTGGAGGTACATATCTAGACGACTCTGTACCGAGTCTACACCTAGAATATTGTTAAATGCTGAATAAAATCAATGGCATTATACTCACTGATTACAATAAAATTTTCACCACCCTAATTCACCTTTAATGACTTGTTCCCACCCTTCGCTATCATGTCATCATCATCATTACAGTCTAGAATGACCACTGCTAAACAAAGGCCTCCCTCAAAGATTTCCACGCGAACCGGTCCTTAAAGTTGACATCCATCTGTTAACCGCACCCTTAACCAGGTCATCAGTACATCTGATTAGGGGTCATCTGTCATGTAGAAGAATCTAAGTTCAGCGTGAACTGTCACTGAATTTTAAAGTAAAGATCGTATGCTCGTAGTCACTACCAGTAGAGTAGAGTATATATAAATAAAAGTAATATATACTTGCACGATTATAACAGTGTGAAGAAAAGATCTAAAAAAAAGAGTCATGTTAATGCTAAAGAAGATGAAGAGTTAATTTAAGTTACTAGAGTAGGCATTAATACAATTTTTGTACCTTGTGATTAGCCATATAAGCTCTTTGCCCTATTTTAACATCCTTGTCAAGAGTGGGACGATTACTGATATACTGACTTATACTCGTATATTCCAAAATGTAACTTTTTATACTTGGAAACTGGATTTCTATGCCTGCTTCCCGAAAAATACAATTTCGTTGTCTTCAAATAGGTACTTTCGAGATCAGCGCGCTTCATCTTAGTCAATGTTAACACCTTTAAAGATGTGTTCACTCCTCAATGTAAAAAGAAAATATCACACTCATCTTCTGTAGCGCCAAAACGTTACATTTGAATTTTCCCGCGGACGACCTTATTAACAGAGTCCCCCTTGATTTTCATTTAGCTGACGTTCCATTTGGAATTAGACAAAGGGATTAAACGAAAAGGGATTAATCCATAAAACAACAGGTCGGAATAAGGTAAATTGCACGCATCCTATTAAGAATATAACAAAAATACAAAATAATCTTTCACCGGCTTTATTTTGGTGATGAGGGTTCAAGACATTGAATCGGGTCTTGCGTCCCAAAGTTATAAGAACAACTTCTTTTGATTTATAATTATATCTAGGAGTTTTATTATTCATGTGGAAGACGTAAGCTGCGGCATGAATGGCTCGACTTGGGTTCCTATCACGTCCCTATAGGACACCGGCGAGAACCAATGCGAGCGATATCTTTCGTCGAGTGTGTGAGATAACCGGAGACCGGCTCTTTTTAACTCTTCAACGCTACCAACGTATGAGTTGATTAAATTATTAATTTCATTGCTTTAAAAAAGTATAATATATTTAAATTTAAGTACACTATTGAGCTAAATTCTTTAGGGAAAAATAATTCCAGAAATTTGTGATATATAAAAATCACAGTGAACTTTTTACTTTATTTGCTCATCATCACCATCGTATCAGCCACATAATGTCCCCTGCTGACATAGGCCTCCCCGAATAATTGTAACTAAGGTTGACAAGTCAGCTTATTTTATCCATCCTAATATTATAATGCGAAAGTGTATATTTGTACTGTGTTTGTCTTTCACAGCAAAACGGAAAGACAAGTGACCAAAAATCAAGACGAGATAGTTGAAGGGGTGGACACTGACATAAGCTAATTTTTTAGTGTAGCTTTTTATCTCACTTCCTTAGTTTTAGGGTAGCCAAAATCGTTGGAAAGGGAACTACAACGTAAAATTTTTTCTGTTTTCTTAACCGGAAAGGGGAACCGCGGCGTTTTCCCGAATTGAACGCGAGCAAAGTCGCGGGTTCTCTTTTCTATTATAATATGCTATGCTGTCTATATATGTATATATATATATATATATATATATATTTCACTTTAGAATTACCATTATTTTCACTTATACAGACTATAAGGAAGCTAAGCTTCCCCCGATGACTACGTACCATTCGTTGAGAGGTTATCTGTCACGCCGTCCAATGCGGTTTGGATGTTGATCACAGTTTTAGTAATTGTTGAGCAGAATTACTAGGCGCCAATGAGGTGAACTTAAGTTTAGTGTAAACAAACTATCGATAGTTCAACAATCCATAGTTCACCTTGAAAATCATTTATAATAATTAGATAGTGAAATACTATCTAATATTGATAATCGCTATTGCGATTCCGACGGCTTAATTTAAATAGTATCGAAAATTTTTATAAAAATACGTTACATACATAGTTTTGGTACGGTCAATATTGTCGATACCATCATATATCGGTGTACTATCACCGGAGTTCACTGGGCACTTAAAAAAAATTAAATACCTTCTTATTTTTTTAAGATCCCAGTGAATAACAGCATGTTGATCCATTATTCGGGATCATAGTGTATTAAAATATTAAAAGTTAGTACTTATTTTTAGCATTTACAAGTAGTATAATAATTACTGGCAGCTTCAGATTGATTTATATACACGCAAAGATACAAAACGCACGAGTAATTTCTCAAGAAAATAACTGGAAACATTGCAAGTTTTATGCAAAGTGAAGTATCTAGATTGCAAGTACAAGTTGATGTCACCTACTCGTATATTATTATGATGCACGACTCGCTGATTGTCATTTTTAGCTTAACACTTCTGAGGTGTCAGGTTTAACCTGCTAATCCCCGCGTAATTGGGCCTCATTGCTCGTTAGCAAGGAAATGTCTCTACGTTTTCTCGGTATCCTTATTCGTAAGGATTCGTATATGTAGAAGCAATCTCGAATTTTACTGACTTTTGCTTGGTTTCATTATACTTACGCTTTAATGAATATTTTACATTGACAGATTATATATTATGATGACTCAGTTGAAGTAGTAAAAACTATCGATAGTCAAGCTTTCGATATAAAGCAACACTAGTTTCATGCTGAATTCACTTCAATATTGATTCAGTATTATATTAAATAGGTATTCTTTATCTGAGGTTACTTAAGTATAGTTTATTTTAAATATTGTATTCTCGGTATAATAACAGAAGCGTGTTGTGGCCAAGTAATAAGAGTTATTGTAAGAATAATTTTAATTTCTGACTATGAGCATGGAAGCCGAGCATTTTCCGGAAAGAAATAATAATGTCTACAGTGTTCGTGTATGAGAATTTTAATTAAAATTGATCGGCCGACTGCAATATAGGCGGAACAAGTAAACACAGTTTGGTATTTGTAAAATAAGTTTTTTCAGAGTAAATGCGGCCACAAAATAAAATCGACTGAATACTCGGGGAATGTTTCATTATTAAAAAAGGAAGCTGAAATCATAACGGTTTTATTTAACTATTAATAATACACTATTCGTATCAAACAACTGTTAATACAAATACGAGGCAGGCTTGGTATTAAATATTTTATGCCAGATATCGTCCTGTGATATAAAAATATCTGGAAATTATACCTAACATTTGTTGCCTCGAGGGACGGACGCAGGGTTGTGTTTACGAAACAGTACTATCTGTAGTTATTGGTTTCCTTCTAAACTGATGCTAAACTGTGGCGTATCATTGAATCTCAGGTAAGCAAACTAGACGTAGCATTTTTTTTGTTATCTCATTTGCCTTATGTTAAGCTGTTATCAATGTTAAGCTCATTTACTCGGCACAATACAACACAAAGTTTTGTGTCACTCGGGTTTTCTGTGAGGCGTGGTATTATTTCGGTGGAGTCCGCCCTTTCGTGCCGAAGTAAGGCTCTCCAACGCTTAAATAATTTAACTAACACAAATAGTGTAAATACGGAAGCTATTTAAATAGTTTGTACAAGGACTCAGCCGTTTTGATTTACATTATTTATGTGAAGTAATTTATTTTGTCTTTAAGATACTTTTATGTAAGCATCGGTGGCACATTGGTGTGGATTATTACTCCGATGTACTTAAGGTGATGATGCTCTTAAGGTAAACTTTTAATCATCACCCTACGTAAGTACGTGAGCAATTTTTTAATGAAATGGTGTCGCGTCGGTGGACCGCTCTAAACTTTAAAATCACCTAGGTATACAATCAAACTACGACACAAAATTAAAATTTTCGTTGTTATGAAAAAAAAAGTATTAAAACAAAACTTCAAATAAAATCGGTTCTTCCGTTCAGGAGATACGATGCCATAGACACACACACACACACAGACACGTAAAATTTATAACACCTCGTCGTTTTTGCGTCGGTATTTAATTAACTTTAACAAATGAAGCTTATTACTGAAATAATTGCTAAATAAATATACCAAACAATGAATCGGTTGTTTGCTCTCCACAATCTTAGGGCGTCAAATGTTCGAAATACTTCAAGTCGGTTTAGTTTCAAGTGCCCATTTAGGAAACAAAAGAGGTAGCAGGGTTTGGGTTTCGTCCACAATAGGGATTTTCGTTAATTAATCATTGACACATCATTAACATTCCACAAAGGAGCTTCATCACTGGAATGACGGTTAAAAGCATTGTTTTAAAGCCCTCAGCTATGTTAATCCTGACCTCGCACTGAACATTCTACTTCGATCAACAGCTCGAATTATTTATCGAAGTGCTTTTTAATCGAATACCAATTACTCGTATCATGTTTCATAAAACACACGCACACACTATAACATATAACTGAACAACAATTACCTCTTCTATTATTTCAGTTAACGTTTTTTTGGTGGGATATAAAATGTCACTAAAATGCAATGCATATAATTTTCGCGTATGCATTGGCATACTAGGCTGATATTCAGCCGCTTTTGTTAATAACATGATGGGTTAACATCATAATATTTCTTTTATTATAGTGTAGCGTAATTTTTCTGGCATTTTCGAGATGTCTGGTATATGGGATTTGAGTACAATGCCTTAGAGTCGTAAATATAATCACTCTGCCTTATCTAATTACTCAAAATAACTGCTAGCATATGTCGTACTACTTTGCTACAGCTATATACTCGTAGATGTTTTGAAAAAAGTCGTTTAAATATATATTGTTAGACGGAAAAGAAACGACCAACGCTACCCATCCCTAATCAATTGAAGAGTGATGTCATGTCACTAATATCTCTCTCTTGACATTAGCATTGTACGCGGGAAACAGTCATATTGTAACACTAAGATTTAATCTATCAATAAATGTTGTTTAAACTTAAAGAATCATTTGATAATATCAAGGTATCATCATCAGTTTATTATGCGTCGCCAACGAGGAGGGCAAGCCCACCCGTATCTATCGAGGCGAGCTATCGACGCAAACATATTTATATATTTCACGGATAGGAAATCGAGAAGAAAATTCACCTGATGGCAAGTGATATCGCTACCCACTCTTTCATCCGAAGAAGAAAAGGTGCGTTGCTAACCTTAACCCTTTAATCGCCGCTGACGGTTATATCCAACAAAAACCATAGATTTTGCATTGTGTCTAGAATCCTGCCGGGTAAAAGGTTAAAAATATATTAATAAATATATTTGATTTGATTTGAAAATAGGAGAGGGAAAATGAAATTCGGGGCGAAAACAAGTCAACTAACAAAGACACGTGGATTGTATAACGCTTGGCTAGCAGCATGACACTCCCACATTTAATATTATAAATTATATTAAATTTCATACCTAAGTTTCTAATAATAGTATTTTACCATGACTTTAAAAATCACTCACCGATATAAAAAGGTTAAGGCAAACTCAGAAAAGAAACTTTATTTGATTCGGAGAACTTCACTCGGGAAGATACTCCTGAACAAACAAACAAAGATTGTTAGGTACAAGTTGAAAGTAAAACGGCGTAGGCAAATACAAAAGGTATGAAAAGTTTTTGTTTTATCAGGAATCATAAAACACTTTTATATCCGTATTTTTTAAGAAGAAACAGTGAAAAATAATACGTCGTGTATACAAAAGTTGGGGAGAAAAGCTATTTAGTTGTTGTTAATGAAATGAAATTCAAGTTTTAACTTCATGAGATCAAAAAAGTGTAATACCATTTTCTATGGAAAGGTGAAATCATACTGTTCCATTATTGATGGTAAATTATTTATATAATATTATAGTAGCATTTTGAGTTATTTACTGTTTGGGAAGTGGAATTAATCTAAGCAGTATCTATTTAAATAGGCAACCGGTACCCAGCTGACTCCATGGTCCAGTGGACACAGCATTCAGGTGTACCCCAGAGGTCGTGGGTTCAAATACCGCGTAAGCGTTAATCATACTTTGTGCTATTTTTAGGGTTCCGTAGCCAAATGGCTAAAAACGGCACCCTTATAGATTCGTCAAGTCTGCCTGTCTGTCCGTCCCTATGTCACACCCATCTTTCCCCGTAACTGTAAAGAACACTGTACTATTCAAATTTTGTAAGTATGTGTATTCTGTGAACAGATATTTTGGGGTTCCCCATACACTGAACTGAAACTCTAAAATCTTTTTCATCGTACGTACGTATACGTGAACCACTATTTTTCATATTGTAGCTATAGTAGGTGCCTAAGTCAATAAAAATAACTTTATTTTATGTTATTTGCTGCTGCCTGGAACCCTCCACGGGCGATTCCGACTCGCGCTTGGCGATTTTTTTGACATTGCGGACTGAATCACGTGATTGTACGAAAAGAAAATTATCATCCCCACCGAGGGGCACGAGCCTACCCGAAGAGGGTGTCTTATTTATCACGATCAATTTGGTGTACTGGTTGATACCGTCTCGGCTACTAAACTAAGGATTCGAGTTCCATCCCCGGGCAGTACGGACATTTGTGTACATGAACATGTCTATTTATATTGGTCTGGGTGTTTCTATGTATAATATGTATGTATTTACAAATTCAAGTATAAAATTCTATTTTTTCCGGTGTTTAGTACCCATATCACGGGCTAATTCTTAGTTTGTGGTTTCTTAGTTATTTACCAAATGCATGTTGTATTTGGACCATCATCATCAGCTCATAAATGTTCTCAACGAGCTACGAGCCTACCCGTGAAGGCTGATTAGGCCTTAGTCGTCCACGCGGGCCCAGTGCTGATTGGCCGTCTTAAGGCACTACCTTTGAATCTCTTCGCAGGCGTGCGCAGGTTTCCTCACAATGTATTCCTTCACCGTAAGAGCGTCAGATAAACGTACATATAATTCCGAAAATTCGAAAATACATTGGTACGCAGATCGGAAGATAACAATCTACACCATTAAGCAACCGACGCAGTATATTATTTATTTATTATCATTTAGAGTAGCAGTATCACTGAACGTCAGATGACAATAGCTCATTTTTGTAATTATGAAATATTAAAAAAATGCATTGCTACCATTTATCACTATGAAATGGTTTACCGCCGTATAAAATTGCACATTTGAAGTAATTGAAATAAGTCTTTAGAATAATAATAATGTAAGTAGCATTTGGATAATGACTGTCCAAATCACTGGAATATTTTAGGTGTTTTCAAAATTAATAATGGCTTCAGCCTTAGAAATGTGAACAAATTCCCATTGTTATCAGTGTAAAAGGTACAAAACTTTACAGTTATTTCAGTCACATATTTGCATAATTGAAGAGGTGGTCTTTGGAAACTTTTAATAATCCTGTTTCATATTCATGATTTTACGTCGACGTACTTTAGCTTGTTATAGATCTTCGATGGCAATATGATTTGATTTCTTATGATATTGAAATGTAACTGACATTTATATTCCGTATTTTTTTGATTATTGTATATTTTATTAACAAACATTTTTTTTAAATATATTTTAATTTGACTTACTATTATTGCTAATTTAATAATCTTTATTTTATTTTATTTTCGATATTATATTGATTTGTTATTGACTGAATTAAATAATGTACTAAATGTCTAAATCAATATTAATGTAAATAGGATTTTATATTAATGTTAAATTGCAACACCCTTCCAGGGTCCATATGATCACGACCCAATATTGTAAAATCTTATGAAATACATATGTTATGCAATTCAAATAAATAAATAAATAAATTAAAGGTATTTTCAAAATGAAATTATTATGAATTTATTTGGAATGATTTATTTTTAAGTATCACTTAATTCGACGAGTAATTCGACGTCCCATTTGGTGTAAGTGGTGTTCCGGGATTCGATCCTCGGGCATCACAAACATTTGTGTGCATGAACGTTTGATGTAGTGGATATGTTTCACTGGATGTCAAAAACGTGCGTAGAATATAAATGCAGTTTTTAGAATGCCTGAATGATATTTTATGTGCAATTTTAACGATATAAAAATATATCCAACAAGCTCAACACTCAGCACAAAATAAGCACTTTGAGCTTGGTGACTTATTTTTATTTGTTAGACATTGAATTGTATTGAAACAAAAAAATCTAATACAAGCAGCACGCGTGGTTTCATCTATTTTGTTCACGATCCGGTGGGAATATGGATACAATACATAGCCCATGTGTTAATGAGGGTGTCAGCCTAATCCGTACCAAAAAACATTGAAATCATTATAGCTATAAGATAATATCAAGAAGTAACAAATAGGCAAAATCAAAAACTTCGCCTTTATTATATTTTTGTAATAATACTCATATTCTGAACGATTTTATACTAAAGGAGACTCCCCCTTTTACAGGGCTTCGCCTTTATACAACGGATCACACGTTTCATTTGATTTGGTCCATATGAACAAAATATGAAGAATTTATGCGGCCCTTAAAAGTTAACTTCTAAAAAGGCTAATGAGTGTCACAGAGAAAAAAGCAAACATTGCTCTGGTCACAACGAAAAAATATGGCATTGTTCCCGCCCTAAAACTTCCTAATTTACCAAAAGGGTGGTGAGTTATTTCCTTGGAAAAAAGGATTACTTTGCTCAATGTTGAGAGTTAACAATTTACAAAGTGGATGGGATAAACGATCACAAGGGCTCTACGGAACATTCTAAAGAGGATACGCTATTTGTTGGCTAATAATGATAATTAATATATTTTTTGTTATTTAAGGACTCCGCTTAATATCCTGTAAACACTTATAATTATTGGCAGCTGACTTCATTAAGAAATCATATGTAGACAAGAGGCTAAGTTTTCAAAGCATGGTATCCCTATAAAAAAAATATTTATTAATCAATTCGACTTTTTTATCAGTGTCTCAAGACGCAGGTCTTTGACCACGGTGTGTTGCCAGGTATGACATACGGAAGCAAAACGCAATCTCTCACTAAGGGCCTCTTAAATAAGCTCAAGGGTGCTCAGTGTGCTTTGGAGAAGGCTATATTAGGTGTTTCTCTGCATGATAAGATCCGAAACAAGGATATCCGTAGGAGAGCTAGGGTGCCAACAAAGCCTGTGGGCTTTGTCGGTCACCCTAGCACTCCTATCCTATTGCTGGATTAGCAAGTTGAAGTGGTAGTGAGCAGGGAACAAAGTGCGTAGAACCGATCGCCGATGGGATATAAAGGTTCTTGAGTGGCGTCTACATAATGGGTAACAACGCTAAGGCCTACCCCCAACCAGATGAACGATGACCTGGTTCAGATGGGTGCCAACTCCTAAGGATCGGCACGCGTGGAAATCATTAGGAGTGGATATTGTTCAGCAGTGGTCATATAATGATGATGATGAATCAATTTGACAGACACAATGGATTCCAAAATAGAAGAACTTCTTAGTGATTGTATAAAATGTATGGTCCAGCTACTCGATCACTCAAATTTGTTAATTTAGAACTCTACAACTAAGTAGAAGTCCTTGGTTATGTAATAATGTTTCCCTGATACTTTTAAAAAATATCTTTCATTTTTCTGACCATTAATACAACAGAAAATTATAATCGGCACCTTATTGTGCTAAATTATGACTTGCACCTTACTGCACTAAATTTTGAATCTTCGGTACATGTTAACTAAAGGGGTGAAAATTGACGTTTTTTGTATGAAAAATTTATGTCGGACCCTGAAGGCCCAGTATGAACCATGTTTACGGGTTGAATAAGTAAATCTGTTTAGGTACCGATAGATCAAAAGTAGACTAAACCAAATAGAGATTATAAGCAAGTCCAGTCTTATATGAAAAATGTTTTTAATAAATTACCTGTGTACCTAACATTTTTGTCTGTACTAACCTTTGTTGTGGATAAAGAAATGAAAAGCTAATTTTATTATATATTTATGACCCATTTGGTATAATGGTTGAAACGTAAGCTACTACACCAAGGCTTTCGGGTTCGATTCTCGGGATAGAAGTTAGTATATTACATAAAAACACTGAGTGTTTCTATATAATATTGCAAGAAATTTCCTTCTTCCAGAGACCACTTTACCCTCCAATCACCACACACCATCAGCTCGCCACAAACTGCTCGATGGAGACTGACTACACTGATTATACTAGCATAAAGTTAACACCACCAGCGGGCGATGGAGTCGTCATCGCGTTAATTATTAGTACTTGCTTACCTTAAAAAAAACCTTATTTTTTATAGTCAACTTACTTGATTCTGGTTGACGATGAATTGAGTAAACTATGGCTTCATGTATCTCCGGTGGACTGGCCGGTGTAGTCCGCACTCGTTCTTCTTCAGCGCTCTTCTCCAAGCTTTGCAAGTATATTGAGTATATGTTAGCCGTGCACCGAATCTGCAAACAAAAAAACCTTATTAGATTTATTTTGTATAGCATTAATAAAAGTTTCGAATGGAATAGTAAAGTGATTTCAATATTGTATAAAATATTTGACAAAACATATAGCTGTATAAATATTTACATATTATATTTATGCAGCTAAATTATTAAATTTTAAAATATGCTATACATACACTTTATTTTCAATTTCCGTTCTATTAAATCTATTCTGGTTCACATAGTTTTTATGATCTCCTACTTTCTCTATGACGATCTGATTTGTTTATGGATCGAGAACAACAAATAGTTCCTTAAATAAATCAAAACTCTGAGTAAGATGCCTGGATGTAGTGACTACACGTACGTCTGGGAGATATTCGAGTTTTTTGTGTTAAATATTAAATAATATTTTTGTATTGTTGAATTTAATTAAACAATTATAAATGACGGAATTGGATAGCATAATGACACAATAATAATTTAATTGAAATAATTACCATTTTCTAGATTTAAGGAACCGAAGATTGAAGTGGCTTCAAGGTTGTCTGGGGAGGCTATTAGCGACAAAGCCACTTTAACCAAATTCATTTAATATTTAATATTGAAATTAGACCACTAAATTTTGTAAGTGGTTATAAATTATTTTATTTTGGATCACTTCATTACTGGTAAATTACGCCGAACGTGTACAATCAAGATAATGCTATTATTGTTCTTAATATATTAGGGGGAAGTCTCCTAAGCCCGGACGGCACTTAAAGCCGCACATAGCTTAAATGGGAGAGAAAAAAAGAGCGCAAATTAGTTGCTTTTGTCACAGTTATACAGATATTTTGATAGCTGTAAATATTATTTAAGGAATGGGATGTTATTTATTATTTTTAATAAGAATTGCTATTAATATAATTTAGCGCGTAAAGCGTTGACTAGGTTTGGGTTAAGGTAACGAGTATGTTATGGCTTTTGACTCCTAGGTGAATGGTCCGCATGGAAGCATCTGCCACCAGAGTACTTATTAACCCGTAAGAAATTATGTTTACCGTTAATTTGATATATAAATATTTTAAAGAACAATAAAAAGGTAATTATTTAATATGAAATAAGAAATATTTATAACATAAGAATGCAAAATTATCAATATAATATTTTTTTAAATAATAAGCTTTATTACTAATAATAACAAATATATTATTATGTAAATTATTGAATGTAGCATAAACTTTGTTATAATAAAGTATAATAAATAAAGTATATAGATATTTATAAAAACCTTAAAAAGATAACTTTCATTTATTTAAAAACATAATAATAATAATAGTGAATAAATAATATATAGATAAAATATCTGGTACAGGTCGCCATCATGTGGAAAGGTGCCCAAGAGGCTGGTCACGTTGCCGCACTGAATAGCAAAAATATAACATGTTCTTGTCATTATTCAAGTTTACGTGTTAAAACGGGCTTTGCACAGACACGCAAGTATTCTTTAGAATCAAAAGATCTATTCTTTGCTGAGAATAAACCGAAGACAACAAAAGGCAAAACATAATACTTTCACGTTATAAGGCGCGAAGGTATTCACTCTGAAATTCTTTTAAATCGCTGAATTTTATTCTGCATTGTAATACGTTGTTGGCTAAACTTTATTTGTTTAATAAAATTTTATTCAAGGGTAATCTTTTTCATAAATACTTATTAAGTTGGATAGAAAGTTCTATCGCATTTTATAAAAAAATATTGATTTTAGGCTCAGCAAATAATATTCTTATATGAAAAATTCAAATATTTTTGATTAGTTTACTACTGATATGCCGACCTTGCTTCACTTTTTAAATATGGCATCGTTTTTATCCGTAATATCAGAGCGACGTGCATCTTTGACATCAAAATGTCCACATAAATCGCTAAAAAAATTTGTGCCACTCCCACAGACACTGCTCTAGGTCGGGAAACACCAAAGTTTTTTTCGTGGCTTGGATGCGTTCCTAACTTTTTGTAGCAAAAATTTTAAATGTATTGATTTTCTCTATTAGATATACTCATCTTAGCGGTAAGATAAAGAAATGATCTTTAAAATTTAAACTTTAAATGACACCAAGTCAGCTAAAAAAATTTTATTACAACTTCAGACATGCTTTACCTACGCGAAATACTTTTTCTCTGACCTATTATGAACTTCCGAGTTATATGATTTGTTTTACTTCAATATTTATTTCTGTTATGTATTCAATTATCAATTAATTGTGAGAACTTTTAAGTTTTGCTCTTATGATAAGATTACGATAATAAGAAGGCTTATGATGAAATCAGGGGTACATCCACATTCATCCAGCAGTTTTTCTACTAGTGCATATTTATTCCACAATCGACCGATTTCTTTTACATATTTGACCGGCGAGTATGAGTTAGTATCAACACTAGTTGCAATTTATGAATTCAATTAGTATTATATTTCGTATAACAAATCATTAAATTAAGGTTTTCAATCTGAATTCAAGAATATTAATAGATTGCTGTTTTGAATTATAAGTGAAATCACTTACCTAATTTTCCCCTAATAAATGGATGATGTTTCTGCACCACGAATTGTATTGTGCTATAAGCAGTCATGAGGCCTCCGGGAGACTTGCCATCCACCCTATGTAAGACGTGTTGCGAATGGGCCTGTTGACAAAAATAAAAGGTCAATTAAATTTTAATGTGATAAATTTCAGTTATGAGACTATATTGATAGTACGAAGTGCATTCTGCCGAAAAAAACACTTAATTTGATTCAATTATTGGGGATATACGATTATGATTTAAATGGATTGTATAACTGGTATAATTTTTGAATTATTATTAACAAGGGGTATGGAATTAAGAAATTTAAACGATGTATAAGATTTTCCTTAGTTTAATCGTAAATCGGATGTATAAACTTTTATTATTATTAATAAATAAATAAATTATATATTCCACCAAGTAGTAGTGAAATTATTAAATCAACAAATATGTTTGAAGGAAAATTAAGGATAAAATAAAAACACAAAACATTATACAAGTTACCCTCAGTAAGTTATAGATTTGTTAAAACTATTGGCCATCATAAATATACTGCCTGCTAGTAAATAACACAATAACATTTTTAATATGTAGTGAAAAACCACTGGTTACTTTATAAATTATAATTTTATTAAGAAAACCGGGACTAAATTTAAGTCACTTGGCTGAGTCTTGATCATTCATACGAAGGGCTAACTTTTAAGACGCCAAGCAGTTAAACATTGATTGATTAAGTTCCAACTAACAGCTTAACCAGATGACTATGTCATATATAAATATATTGATATAACCATTAATATTTGGTTATGACTAAGTATATGTATTCATAAACAAAAGCTTTTCTTCTCTAGCTATAAAATAAGAACTCAGCCTGTTAAACACTTTATTATTTTATGACCAATTAACAGTCGTTTGTCCTAAAACGTTTCGTTTAATATTTTGAATTAAGCGCTCCCGGCATGATGATAATTTTTTATTTGGCACAAGTATCTAAAAATTTTTCGTGATACCAGATACCCCATATAGTACGTTCACATGATTGCATAAAGAACCGCAAACATTAAAAAAGGTAAGTAAATATTTATTTTTATTACGAGTACATAAACTGCTTCGCGGATAGGACCCTCCGTCATTTTGCATTATTAAAAATACCATTAACAAGCCGTCCCTAAAGCCAGGGTTTAAAATGAGCTTATTTTTAACAACCATGGGTTTTTTTTCTAATAAAAGTCTTTCCAAATTGTATGGAGGAAAAATAAACTTATTGTGTTTGGTTTACGGTTGGATTTTCCATTATTTACTAAACAAACCGCCAGTTACATTGCTTGAAAGGATTTGTATCTCTTTTATTTTAACTCTTTCCTTGTTTTGAAATAACCATGTTCTTGTGCACTGATAGTAACAACTATTACTTCTGTTCGAGTCGATATGGATTTACAACTTAAATAAG
Organism: Leucinodes orbonalis; assembly: GCA_019425675.1. Taxonomy (NCBI): domain Eukaryota; kingdom Metazoa; phylum Arthropoda; class Insecta; order Lepidoptera; family Crambidae; genus Leucinodes; species Leucinodes orbonalis. The sequence continues at coordinate 34,851 of PQWD01002080.1, read as the reverse complement.
ATACTTCGACCAATATTGGACCACTTGGAGCGCCCCTTTATGAGGTCCTGGAAACCGCACGAAGATGAACAGTTCGAGCAAGACATGTTCCATTGTCTGAGAAGCAGCACACAGACTGCTTCTGGAATATCCCCATCTTACCTGATTTTCACGGCACTAACAATTGATAGACTATTGGAATTCGAGGCTTCCAATTGAATCTGGTTTCCAGTTATTTAAGTGATAGGACCCAGTGTGTTAAATTGTCAAACAACATTGCTGTTTCACAATTTAACTGCTGTCTTGGGTGATGGCCGCAGTGCGGCATTGATGGAGAATAATTATAACCGACTACTATTCAGTTATTGGTCTCCATCAATGCCGCTCGAATTGGGTACTTCCACATTTAACCACCGATTTTTCTATCAGTTAATATTTTTCCATTTTCTTCTAGTTGGTAAAAAATATTCCACGTTCAACGGGCAACTTGTAAAGTAAGGAAAATTTAAAGAAAGTTCGGTCGGCTTAGAAAATTGTATATCTCAATAAGTTAAAAATATGTATGCCCCGAAAAGATTTGAAAAAATAAATAAATATAATACTCGTAATATTAAATTAAGTACTTATGTCTTATTTTTTTTCACTGGTTGAAAGTGGGATAATCTGGAATCAAAATACTGGCCGGTCAAATATGGAATAGAAATCGGTAGAATGTGGAAAAAATATTCACCGGTACAAAAATTGGGGGTTGAATGTAGAAGAACCCGTCGAATCATCTGCAAGTGGTGTCGCTGTTGGATGAGTTGAGTCTCGTATATTTTATATAGTGAAGTACTGGCACATAATGAGGGTGACTTTTGTACAGCAGTTCACTGCGACAGGTTGAAACAAGAGCCGTCATATGTCAGGTTTTATATAAAAGTCACCTAAAATTCATATGTTTGTAAATACGCATTTGAGGTAGATTTCAATCTGGATAAAGTTAATTCATTTATTTTTGTGCTACAAAAGTGTGTTTTATATTTATGACACAAATACACATGACAGCCTACTTGTTAAAGCCGTATATCATAATAATAAAGTATTTTGCGTTTGGTAAGCCAGCTTAGTTACTGTTTCATCAGTATTAGCCTTATTGTTTATAAACATGAACAATTACGAAAGAATAATTTCCTAGCGTAAAAGCTTCATCGCACTAAAACATTTTTTAAACCTGTAGCTTTACGCTTACGTTATATTAAAAGTTAATTCATCATCCCTGGTGACCATGGTGATAATCCATGCTATATAGAAAGATAATAAATACTCTATCTTATGAAAAAAATCCATAATATATTAAATAAAAACATGTTTACCTCTCAAATGTTTCTAAAAATGAAAGAGAAACCTTATAATAAACACTCAAGGCATCTTTTGTTGTCATGATTTTTGGTTGCCTTGAAAATTAAAGAAAAAAATACAATTGAAATGAAAATATATATTTTTTACTTGTTGAATATACCCGCTTAATTATAACCTTTTTTATTGCGCAATCAAACAACACATGCCCACAAAAGTAGTAGTGGCTAGCAGTATATGTTTTTCCCTAGTTTAAAATACTATAAATGTGAAAATGTGCCTGTTTTACCAGATACTATAAATATTGTGTCTGGTAAAACAAGGAAGATGACATAGTGCCAATCTGGAATGTCCTTTTCGACCACTGACATCCACTGTCAGATCGATCTGTCATAAATTTTCCATCGCTAACCACTAGATACTATTAAATCAAATATGTATGGAAAATGACTACCTACGTGGTGTAATGTTTAAGGTGTTGTCTTTCGGGGAACAATATCCCCGCGGCAAATGTCTAATAAAATCCAAAACCCTACCAACTAGTGATACCTTATAATCACAAATAAAATTATCTGTGGTGTCTACTATCGTCGCAATGAACACTGAAACTCCCGAAACAGTTCACTGGATTTGATGAAGAAAAACAAGCCCACAATCGTTAAACAAGTTGAAAGCCATTCACCAAGTTTGTAGGTTCAGCAGTCACAGATTAGTTCTGATTTACTGCTTTAATAACACTTGTTAAAGATTTGCTATTAAACAGCGATCGTATACGGTCACTGTTACGCGACAATTGAAAAGTAAATTTGTAATTGTAATTCATATCTGATGTACATAGCATGGCATGGCAACAGAGCTATATTATAATGTTGAAACGGTTCATTGAAGTTGTGTTCCCAATTGCGATGATCTAATGAAGGAATATTAAGCATTGTAAATTGATCGATTGAGACCTCTACAAATACAGCTGAGTTGTCATGAAATTTAAATATAGGCATTCTGATTTAAAAATGACGTTTTCGAAAAAGTGGGATCTTATTTAAAAAAAAAACTATTTAATTTTTAATTTAAGCTGTGGTATTTGCTTACATCAGGAAAAAATTATGCTTGTAGATGTGGCTGCGTAAAAAACGCGTAGCGATAAACATACCTAAAAACTCATAAAAAATATAAGTAAACTTCAAATGGATCTGCATCCAAAGATTAATTTCAGTCAAAAGTCTGCACTTTTTGACTGAAATTAAGCTAAGAACATTTTAATCACTGGTATGCTAAAGTGGTCTATTGTGCTGAATTTATAAGCGAAATTTAACTTGACGCCAGCTTTACCTATTTGTAATGAGGACGTAACTTAAAAAATATCCAACATTTCCTCTTGGATATTTGGAACAAAATGGGTGAGACCATACAGAACACGGCTTATCTATGGTTGATCATGATATTTTGCAAGCTGAAGGTCTTACATGATAGGGAACAAATGGAATTTGTTTGAAACTTCTCCATCATTCTGTATTGCAACACAGAAGAGTCGAATAACAATGATTTTATGTAACAATTATCTGAATACTTTATTCTCTCTTTTTGTTTTCTAAACAAATATTATAAGTTTCAACTTAATATGAAAAACGAGTCTGACGCCATTTGCGTTATTAGTAATCAAACATTGGCATAGTATTAAACGAATTTTTCTGATGTCATATAACCACCAACAATTTTGTAACTGTCATGACAGTAATGATGGCGAGCGATCATTAAAACCTAATTCATTATAATGGTGGTAATACATTAATGTAATGTTTGTATGAACAATAGACATGATACAGAAAATTGATATTTTAAAAGTGTTTCAGTGTATTCATTTCAATTAATAGTAATGACTGTTGTCTTTCAGCTTGGTAACTCATGAAATCATTGAATATTTAGGACAAAAACTAAATGAGTTCTTGACGTTAATTTACAGTCTTTCGTCGCTTTTGTGAACGAAGCCTTGGTATCACAACGGATGAAATAATATACATAATTGCTTTCAAGAATAAAGCCAATTTCGTTGTCGAGAAATTTCAACAGGCATAATAGTACGTTTAGATGAAATTTCGAAATCACAAAACGTTTTCTTTGTTTTGATGCCTTAGACAGGCCTTATGCCCGTTCCTGTAGTGTAGACAGTTAAAGTGAACCTGCAGTGCGGCGTGGAATCAAATAGAACTTTTTTTATGTTAAAAAGTATTCAGAAGGGTCAAGATGCTCACCTGATGGGAAGTAATGCGCCTGATCATGACAGAGCCGTATTGATTGAGAGAAGCAACTGATATAAACAGTTATTATTCTACATTAGTGCTACACTGCGCCCGACACCCCAGACAACGGATGTTAGGTCTCTTCTACCTGGTAATTTTACTAGCTACAGTGCCTTCATTTCAATAAGCATGTGTTCATAGATGGCATTGCAATGTTTGACTTTGTAGTTCAGCCTACACGATGGTAAATCCGATCCGATGACATAGTGCCTGGCGTGCCCTTGTTGCACGCGGGAGGTCCTAATGAAAGCGTCGTATAATGCTATCATTGTGGCTGCTTTCTAGGCCGCTTAAATTTAATTATGTGTTTGCCTTCGACACGCTGAGAAAACATTAATGTTTAGTAGATACTACAGTTTAACATTAATGTTTAATAGATTCTACAGTTTAGTAGATATTTATTTGTGTAATGATATTTATTAATGAGGAGATAATTGTAGGAGAGTCAAAATACGGCAGAGATGAGTCAGGTCATCAGAAGAGTTACCGAGTTAATCTTAAAAATAACAAATATAAATAAAATGTAGTAAAATACTACAGTTGTTTTCATAGTCTTATTTTATTAATAAAACTACAGAAAATGATCCAAAACAAAACATCAGCAACATTTTCACAAAAGTGAGAATGTTTATATCACAAAAAATATGCTTTTAATAACACAAAATTACTAGTTTGGACCCTTTTATATAAACTTGAACATTATTCGTTTAAGAAACGGCTTAGTCCTAATATACCTTTGAACTAATCTTAAAAATAACAAATATAAGTAAAATGTAGTAAAATACTACAGTTGTTTTAAATAGTTTTATTTTATTAATAAGTAATGTTGGTTTAAAACATGATTACAAGCATTAGTTCTCCCTTTAAGTCGACCCTCACTCTTTTGCGGGTGAGCTCCAGGCGAATGCAATTACCACGTAATATCCGCATGTTAATCTTGTTCCTTAGTTTTGTTCATCGGTTTGTCAGAACATGTACTAAAAGTACGTGTTGTTGCCTTGACTTTGGACTTTTAATTAAGTTCCTAAAAACTCCATTCGCTTACCATAATGTTATAGATTAAAACAAATGAGTTTAATTAAGCAATTCCGAAATTAATGTTTCCTCTGACGGTGATGTTGTTAGAGAAAAGTTTGTACTTGTACGTTGAATTAAGCCTTCCATGAAATGTGAGTGGGTTCAAACGTCGTTAAATCAAGGGATTCTTGATTGAACTTGGGGACAATCAACTTTGTTTGCGATATCAATTTCAAATATAATATTTGTGATTTCCAATGTTATTGATCTCCGGAATATCATATAAATAAAAATAAATATCCTTTGACATTCACACAATGCCATCTAGCCCCAATTTAAGCGTGAAGCTTGTATTACTAAACAACTTATAAACATGCTCATACAATGTTTTTTGTAAGTACATTCATATTGTACACAGGAAATTCGACGCTCTTACGGTGAAGGAAAACATCGTGAGGAAACCTGCGCACGCCTGCGAGGAGATTTAATAGTTGTGCGTGAAGTCGTCCAATCCGCACTGGGCCCGCGTAGGGTGAGTCGTGCGACTAAGGCCTAATCACCCTATACGGGTAGGCTCGTGCTCCTCGGTGGGGACGTTTAATGAGTTGATGATGATGATGATACACAGAAAACACCCAAACCAATGCAAACAGACATGTTCATGCACACAAATGTTCGAATTGCCCGGGAACTGAAGACAATAACTAAAAAAACCTATTAATAAGTACTTAAGAAAAAGTCTGCCTAGTAACTTACAAAAAGAATGAAATCCCAATAAAAACATTACATGTAAAATTGTGCCAAGACGACCACATAGGGCTTGGCCTGTGAAAAAGATATCAGATCTCCAAAAGAGTCAAACGGAGATGATGCGAATTTTTAGTTTCTGATCTGAAATTAATAACATTCATTATTTTTTCATTCATTTATTTCGTGAACAATGAGGTTGGTTACATAATGAGTACTTTTTGTTAAACTTTCTAATATTAAGCCTTTATGATGTAATTGCTTTTTGTTCCAAATAAAAAGAAAAACAAAAACGAATCAGCCAAACCCTAAGTATTTACTGATAATGTAGAATTTGTTTTAGGTTCGGTAGAGTTAGGCTGTGTAGATTCAGAAGCTTGTTCGACATCATCATTATCAGCCTACAGATAATGTTTCATCTAAGAGGCATGGGAGTATGTGTTTATATTGTTAATCCTTTGAACACAATCAAACACAACAAAAAAGAATCCAGACACACTAGAAACCATCAACCATCAAGATAGACTCAATACTGAGTAGTTTAGGTAGGTACTACCGCAGTACCAGATATCGTCCCATGAAATAGGAGTATTATGCACTTTTGTGTTTCAGGATAAGGAGACACTGTAGCTAGTAAAATAATATAAAAATATCCAATGTTTCTGACGCCTTTAGATGTCATTAGCTTTCACAGGGTTAATAACACAACGTAAGTAAAATATGTAGTATTTATTCCATTTCAATTGATGATTTACAACATATTTTTTTAACTTTGTAGTACCATGTAGAAGTATACAAACTAAAAATGGTGTTGATTTGTGTATTACACTACAGACACGTGTTCCATTTTCTTCCTCCAATGAATATTTAAATCAATATAAATAAAGTATTTGGGTGAAGCATTATAGTTTACCTTATACCAACGTCAATCAACTAAATAATGTTTTGACATTGAAGATGTCTATACGTTCGTTTTCAGGGTTCATAAAAATTTTAAAATCCCTAAAATATGCAAGTAAGCCAGGACTTTTCAGTATCGTCAGAATTAAATACGGATCGTGTTTTTTTTAAATTCAAAAATTTTTTGGGGTAATTTTTCATTAAAACAGCTACAATTTAGCCACTTTTCAAAATATAAAAAAAATGCCCTCGAGGTTTGAATATTACGCATCAAATGACATTAGAATTTAAAAAATCGAACTATAATTGTTATGCGTTTTTTGTGCATTTCGTTGGATTTCTAGTGTGCGCGACACATATCTCCAATCATCTCCAAAAATATGCAAGTTAGCCGTGACTGTTTAGTATTATGAGATGCAGAATTTAATGGCGGATCGTACGGTGTTGGAGTTTTGAAAATTCTTTGGATATTTTTTGAAAAATTTTTAAATTATCGGAATCATTCATACAATGTCTGTAATATCGGTCACTGGTTTCAAGATCACGAAAAATGCTATTTCTCTGGATATCATTATTGACGGATTGATTTAAGCGCCGATTCCAATAATAACGCTGAAATGTCATTTAAATCAATCGCAATTGAACTTTAAGCGTTCAAAAAGTTCAAATTGTTAAAATTCAAGGAGACTGGTAGTGACGATGTAGATGGGCTACCTGAAGTGTCCGTTATGCTCCAATAGCTTTCACCATTGAATAATTTCATTATTTTTATAATATATAACAAATGTATGTGCAATTTTGTAACATTTAATTCATTTGGGATTGGGAAAAATAAAAATACGAATATAATAATTTGATATATTTCATTTATCCATTAATTCTTTCGCCATTAAAAAAAATACTAAAGATCATCTTCAATGCCCCCGTAGGTTTGGGGGAACTGCAAGGACTGCACATTTTTACTTTTCCCGTCCTGAACATTTTCCATTCTTCCAGCAACTACTTGTACATGTATATGTGTGTGTCATCATCATCAGCTCATATACATCCCCACTGAGGGGCAAGAGCCTACTCATAAAGTTGTATAGGCCTTAGTTGTCTACGCAGGCCCAATGTGGATTGGCCGAACTCACGTACAACCTTCAATCTCTTCTTAGGTATGCGCAGGTTTCCACACGATGTTTTCTTTCACGGTAAGAGCGTCGGATAAATGTACATATAGCTTCAAAATTCCCCACTCCAGGGATAGGTTCGAGAAGGATCTTAATGCAAGTAATGTGCGGTCTGCGTAGACCACAACTCGCCAATCGGGCAGCTTTAATGGCTACTAAGTACACTTAGTAGTCACTCAAGAACGCTTTTAAAACCTTGTACTGGGTAAACGATTAACTACAGTGCCGGGTTTTCTATTTCCGTGAAAACGCGGCTCTAAATAAATGCTACGTAAAACGGTCTTGGAGTTAAAAGGGAAATATTCCTTTTTTGTCACTGCTAGTATCTGAGGATTTGCTACTGTGAAAATGGAAGAGATCAATATCCAGCGTCCTGCGGTAGTTAAAAGTGGCCTTTTTATATTACGACAGTTTGTTTTTTATCCAAATTTGGTTTAAAAAGTGTTGAATTAGAATTTAGTATTATATGACTTAAAAATCAATGGATTAAATGGATCAGTTGCCAGACTTTTCAATATTAGCTTAAGGTACAATTTATTTATAAGTAGAGCATAACTAAATATACTTACAGAACCCAGTTCAATTGCATTATTAACTCTATTCAATCCCTTGAAGTCAGAACAGCTTGCCTTACCTGATTGAGATAAAGTACTTGATAATAAATACACTATATTACTATCAAGTGCTTGTATAATTAGTACCTACGTATTACTTTTCCCGTCTTGAAAATGTTTCATTCGTCCAGCAACTATCTGTACACGTATATGTGTGTCATCATAATTTCTTTTTTTCTTTCTTTCTTTTATCATCATCAGCACATATACCTCCTGTGGGTGTAATAGGCCTTAGTCGTTCACGCGGATCCAGAGCAGATTGGCCGACTTCACGCACAACCTTTGAATTTCTTAGTAGGCGTGCGCAGGTTTCACATAGTAGATAATTATTTTAGAATTTTGATGTCAGTGTCAACAACAACTCTTAGGCTTTAATCACACAGGTCATTTGTTAGAAAAATAGATGATATCCATATACAGCCAGCTATTGTTTTTCAAGTGTCCGTTCCCACTCGCCTGACATTACACCCTGATTGCCATCTCAACTTGTCTTGTATAGTAGGTAATTAATTTTATATCGAGCATTAAATTTTTTTCGTTTTATTATTAATGTAGATTCGAAAGGGTGATTTCTTTGTTTAGTTAACAAAGAAAACTTTCAAAATGAAATGATGAGCATCTAATTTTCAAAATGAAGTAGAAACACTCACCTTGTTTATATTAAATTAAAACGTTTACTTCGTTATTACGTACAATAATGAAAAAAATTCACGCGAATATTAAACGAGTACAATGAATACAATGTAGTTCTTTAAAAATACATTTTGTGAAAACTAAAGAAAAAATTTGACACTTGCGAGATAGACTCGCCCAGAATATAACATTATCATTTACTTAGATGCCTACAAAAGAATTAATCTGAAAAAATTGACCAAGCGCGAGTCGGACTTGCCCGATGAGGGTTCCGCAGCAGCAACAAACATAAAATGCAGTTATTTTTATTTACTTAGGCACCTACACCTAGTACAGATTTAATATGAAAAAAATGTGGTTCACCGTATATGACATATAAAAAAAACTACACACAAGAAATAGTTTATTTTATACTTTGTAGTGATATTGGGGTTTCCCCATACTTTGAACTGAAACTAAGATTCTTTTCATGAAATCGACGCGTTCACACGGTATCAATTTGAATGGCTTAAGAAAGGACATTAAGGTTTCTAATAATATTTTTCATAAATTGAATAATTTGCACTAGAGACCCTATGAAAGGAGTATGTACATTATTTACTATAAAAACTTTTAACGAAATGTAGTTCAAACGACATCTGGGAAGTTATTTTTTAAGTTCGTCATAAACGATGAACCATGATGTTTAAGGGATCCGTAGCCAAATGGTAAAAAACGGAACCCTCATAGATTCGTCAAGTCTGCCTGTCTGTCTGTCCGTCTGTCCGTATATTACACGCCCTTTTTTCTCCGAAACTATTAGCACTACACTATTCAAACTTTGTACATATATGTATTCTGTGAACCGCTATAAGGTTTAAATGAGAAACTTTTAGTTTAAATGAGAAAAAATAATATATTTTGAGGTTATATGAGGATACATTTCACTGAAACTCAATTATTTTTTCATCGTACCGCCACGTGTGGGGGGTATCAATGTGTTGTAGATCTTAAAAATGGTATTGAGGTTTCTAATATATTTTTTATAAATTGAATAGTTTGCGCGAGAGACACTACCAAAGTTGAAAAAAGTGTCCCCCCCACTAATTTCTAAACTATGGGGTTGATAAAATCGAAAAAATATATGATGTACATGAACATAAAATCTAATAACGAAATGTAGTTTGAACAATATCAGGTCTGTAGTTTTTTTTACGTCATAAATGGTCAACCACAATTTTCTCATAATAAAGCTACAGTAGGTGCCTATGTAAATAAAACATTGTATTTTATGTTACTTACTGCTGCGGAACCCTCAACGGGTGATTCCGACTCGCACTTGGACAGTTTTTTTAAAACTGGCTATGGTTGGTCCTTTCACCAGATGCAAATGAAAGGAGCATATGTAACCCACAACGAAATTACCGTAAAAACCAGTAGAATCCAGATAAACCCAAAAACACAAAAACTAAAAATATTACGTAATTTTGATGTGTGACTATTATAAAATCATACGAGGGAAACGTAAGCTTTCGAATCTTCGGTTTAATTAGGATTGGTAACGTCTAAAATTACAAATTATTTCAAGATTAAGGAAACACGTTGAACCTTTTATACTGGTTGCTATACGACATACGTCAAAACGATTTCCATTGTAATATCCAACTTAAGAATCCTATCTCATCTAATTGGAATAAAGTCAACGATCTTAATTACGTGTACATGTTCGAGCTAAGTAATATTCCGATTCGTAGGTCGTTCACCTTGCGCTATTACATTTCACACCTGGTCGAGTCACGGAAGGCCAGATCAGCGATTTGATTGTGACATTATGGATTTTATTACAGCCTGAAATTTTCATCATCAGCTCATTAAACTTCCCCACCGAGGGGCACGAGCCTACCCGTATAGGGTGACTAGGCCTTAGTCGTCCACGCGGGCCCAGTGTGGATTGGACGACTTCACACACAACCTTCGAATCTCTTCGCAGGTGTGCATGAAGGTTTCCTCACGATGTTTTCCTTCACCGTAAGAGCGTCGGATAACGTACATATATTTTCGAAAATTCGAAAACACATTGGTACGTTTTGGGATTTGAACCTCAGCCCTCCCGGCAGGAAGGCAACAGTCCACACCATTGCGCCTCCGACGCTCTTGCGCCGGTGCTTAAAATTTTACCTAAAATTTTACGATTGTTCAAATTCATATCGCCCCATTTCAACTCAGAATCATATCTAATGTCCCAGACTGACATTAAAGTTTTCCATACGACTGCAAATTGTTTCTTTGAAGTATGCATTACTACTGTGATAATATCATCATACGTAATATTCACTTAATCATCGGAGCGCGGAGTCGGTGCGTAAACCTGTATCTCACTTAGCGCATAACACTTGGAGATTATTGTATGCTATCCTAGCTAATGAGAGACTTATGGACGAAAAGCCATACACCACACTGGGATAGCTGGTCACCTAAATAAATATCCACTGACATTCACATAGCACCATCTAGCCGCAAACTAAGCATTCACCTGTAATATGGATACTAAACAACGGATAAACATAAATACATACATATTATACATAGACAACATCCAGACCATTACAAACAGACATGTTGATGCACACAAATGTTTGTACTGCGCGAGGATCGAAATCGGAACTCTTGGTGTAGTAGTCGACGTATCAACCGCTACACCAAATGAGTCGTCAACATAAGATTTCAAGATAAAAAGTTTTCGTCCATCCATACGAAGACGAATACTACGATAGTTCCTTCAATTGTACAATCGTCATTTGAACGCACAAGCCGTTGCGTCCTTGATGGGATCACGTAATCGTTTGAAAAAATAATAATATTTTTTTGGAACTTACTGAAAACCGTTTGGGCCGGTAGCCATCTGGTTGCCTTCACATATAACAAGGATAAAGGTCACATAAATGTATTTTCTTTTAACAGTACTCGTAATAAACGCCTATTAAGTGAGTGCTGAATGAAATTAATCCTTCAATAGCACTCCAATTAAACGCAACCTACTTTCAACTAATCATAGCGAACGCATACTATTGATTTAGGGATATTGTATCACATAGTGAACCGAATACAAAATGTTCCTTTCAATTAAACCGAGTCCAAGTTTTCAACATGTGATGTTATTTAAATTTCATCCAACGGTGATACCTCTTTTTTTGTATAATTATTTTATGTATAATTTTATAATAAACACCGCACTAGACATGGCTGACGACTCCAGTGGTATCGTGGTCGAAACATCGGCTACTAAACCAAATGTTCCGGGTTCGATCCCCGGGCTTACAAATATTTGTGTGCATGAACATGTCTGTTTGTTGAGTCGTATGACCTTTAAAAGTTATGTCCAAACTATATTAAATACGCATATGTTACTTGTTTTTTTTTGTCTGAACGAAGTTTTGTTTAAATTAAGTGAAAAGTAGATTTAAGTTCGCTATTATTCAGGATCACATTAACAGAAAAAATAACTATATTTAAGTTTGAATATTTTTGGGACTGGGAACTACTATATTTTCTGGTTGTGTCTTTCCGTCCTGGTGGAGGCAGCCTCAGTACTAGCTTTTGCCCGTGGCTACGTTTGCATCAACTTCGGGGTAACACGTTTCCCCCTTGGTTTCGTAAAACAGACTATTATTTTTTCGCTACTGTGATGATATTATACGCCTTTCCATCGTTCCTTGCTGCCCATTATGAAAACTATATAAAGTCCCGTGTAAAATTGAAGGCTTTGAGGTTAAATTTCCAAAAAGAATGATGCATAATTTTATTGTCAATAATATAACAGTCCACATGCCAATTTTTAAGCTTTGGGGAGTTAGAATTAGACAAAAAGTAAAATATATACATCTCCAGATTTCTATCTATCACAATACCAAATTTCTTCATAAGCCGTTCAGCCGTTTAGGCGAGGAACTGTAACAAACGAACAGGCATAGCTGCTTTCGCATTATAATATTCATATGTATAAAAATAAGACAAAATTTAACCATGCGCATGTGTCTTCATCGTATTAATATTTTTTACAAAAGCTTCCCGGATAATAGCCTTAGATTAACTTAAAATTAAAAATACATCGATAGCACATTTGCCCAGGCGGAGATCACACAGGAATAGTTAATTGTATAAAAATGTTTATTTCTTTATATTACTCTTCTGTACAGCCCGTCCACAGGCGGGTTAGGTTCAATTCAGTGAATGTTCAAGTTCATATATTTTACTTAGCGTCCGATAGCTTCTGAGTTGGAGAGCACGTTTTCACAAGCATATCCTAGCACATCCTCCAGCCCAATTTGGCCAACGATTTGCGAAAAGTCGCTGGTGGAGTTCGAATAAGGAAAGCGGAAGACCGAGATATCTGACGCAATATCAGAGAGTCCTATGCCTATCAACATTATTAAGTTCCGTAAGGTTATGTTTTCCTTCACCGTAAGAGCGTCGGATAAACGACCATATAATTTAGAAATTTCAAAAACCCCTACATCGGAAGGCAACAGTCCACACTGAACAATGAGCCACCGACGCTCTCTAAATATAAGTAAATTTTATTTATTGGTAACGAGATTTGAGCCCCTAAAACGACAGGTGACCCTAAAATCTTTTCGTTACAAGACTGAAACCTTAAAAATGAAGTTTGATTTCATGTGATAGCTTTCTAGAAAATATAAATTGCTTTTATGGTATAAATACATAAATTGAAGATTTCCAGTGATTCGTAAAATTAAATTTCGTTATTTCCAATTTGTTCCTTTTTAATAAATTTGTCTGAACTTGAAATTATTTCTTTCAATTTATTTCAGTTAAAGTCATTGATGTTTCAAATTGATATGGCGACAAAGCTTAAAATTTTATAGATTTTCTTATACTGGCAAAACAAAATTTAATTAAATGTCGTCTAACGAAAAATTACGACGAAGGAAATCTTTTTTTATATTAATCAGAACATATATTTTGATCGGTAAGTACTATTTACCATGTTCTCTCTCTCTCTTTCATATATTGACTGTTTTAGTCCTACACATACCATGTGTAATAAAATAAAATAAAATATGTTTATTTCAGGCTTAGCCTACTATTAATTTAAGTATTTCCCACCGTGTGGGGCTCCGGGCACACGCACTTTTGCTTGGATCCACTGCTGCAGAAGGGGGATGTCCAGCTTGACACTGAGCACGCTCAGAATGTTGTTGGGGCTCGCGCGCACGCGCGACCTCAGCGATGCGATGCGGCGTCGCAGCACAGCGTGAAAACCAGCCGTGTATAGGGCGTGTATTTTAGGGTCACCTGTCGTTTTAGGGGCGCATGCGCGAACATCGCCGATGCGCTACATCAGCGTGGAAGCCCCACTAACACCCTGAACGCGTTATTATACTGAACTCAGAGAGCGTTGATGGCCCGCTGCGAGTAGTTGACCCACAGATTGCAGGTGTAGAGCGTTTGGCAAAATGCCTTAAACAGGGTAATTTGGACATCTGGACTACACCTCGTGAACTGAATCGCCATCGCTCTCCTCTAGGAGACCTTTCGATGTCTTCATCGCCATTTAAAGTCTCGGTGACCACATGGCCGAGGTAATATATCTATTTAATATTTTCTCGAAATGATGTCTAGTTATTCGGTTTTTAGATAATTTATTTAACTATTGTCAGTTGGAATGCCTTTCATAAAGTTTTAGGATTGGCAAAGCTAATAGTATAACACAATTTACATTAATATTAAGAAATACAGTGCCATTTTTGTTTTTATGGTTGCATAGCTTCCGATCTGCTGAGTAAAAATTTATCATAATCATGAGTCTATGCTAATAATACAATATATAAATTTTAAACTCTTTGGTCAAGTCAAAGATTAATATTTGTACTAAATTAAAATTTGTCATAACAGGACAATAGTCTAAAGTGAAGTAATTTTGAAAAGAGAAATTGTAAATATTATATAACGAATTTTTTTTTTCTTTAGGAAGGTGTTGGGTAAATAGGTTATTTATTGTTTTAATCAGATATAGAATTTTGTTATAAAATTAACTAGCTTTGGATTTAAGAACATCGCAAATGTTTCATTAATTCTTAATTGAGACAAAATAAACTATATTAATTTAGAAAATGTACATCTTTGACACTTATATTATTACTTAGAAATTTCAATTATATCAGTATCGAAGTTTCTGAGCGTACATGAGGTTTGACAAAATAATATGGACGCGTCACACATTTTCATTTTGCGAAAGCTATTTTTTTTAAACTTACCTAAGTAGGCATTTTTGTTGATTACGCGTTGTGCCATTCAAAATTGATTTTATCTACTCTTTCACAGAATCACGTTGACTTGCCAGTTTTGAACATTAACACAAATGCCCTGTTATTAGCCTGGCCGCTAATATTCATTTAATTAAGAGCTGCGTGTTAATTGACTATGACTAGATTTGTACAAAAGCGTTATTTCATTATCAAATCGAGCCTAAAATTATTTTATTTCGTATTTGTTTTATAACGATGCAAATTATCAGAGATACATTTTAGAGCAATAAATTTACCAAAACCCATGGACGTAAAAAAATACGGACTGCGTCTCGCGGACACCAAAATTGTGTCAAAATTCGGTCAGTTTTTGTATGGAAAAGCAACAAATATTAAAACATTCGGCTCGTCCTGACAACAGAGCCAAGAAAAAAACTGAAAAAACCATGGCTTGCATAGTAAAATGGTTCACAAACTACTTATTATAAAGGTAAACAAAAGGAAATTCTGAAACGAACATTTTAAAAATTAATACTTTATTTTTCTAAAACAAATAGTATTTTCTAAAATAAAAATAGCCAATGAAAATATCTATATTACATCAGCTACCTGCCAAAAAAAGTACCGACCAAATTTTTTTCTTAATGCTTATGAATACCTACCTATATATAGGTTTCTAATATATTTTTTGTAAATTTTGAAAAAGTGTGACCCCACCTCTAATTTCCAAACTATGGGGTTGATAAAATCAAAAAAATATATATGATGTACCATTAAATCTAACAACGAAAGTTAGTTTGAAGCAAATGGTCTGTAGTATTTCCTCTTATTGAAGCTGTAGTAGGTGCCTAAGTAAATAACAATTGTTTTATTTTGTGTTACAGGCTTAGGCGTCAACTCGGACAACAAGAAACTTTTATTTTTTTATTTTATGGATTTGCCGAATTTACTTCTCCAATTTTTGTGAGGTGTAAACTTGGCATGAAATAAATATCCATTGGCCAAAAAGACGACATCAAATACGAAAAATGGTAAACTCGGCCAACGCCGAGTTTTTCGTTGTCCGAGTTGACGCCTAAGCCGTGTTACGTGCTGCTGCGGAACCCTCCACGGGCGAGTCCAACTCGCGCTTGGCCAATTTTTTTACCAAATAAAAAGGGCACTACTGTATTTTGAGATTGACACAAGGAAAACATGATACCAGTACTGAGCTGATTAGAATATATCTTTATTTATTAATGGTGCTGTAAATATCTCACTTTCCCTACACGATGTATTCCGCACAGTAAAATGACGTCATTATTTTAATATCTCAAATAATCACCTCACTTATAGGTGAATGCTGATGTTCTGGGTTAGCTTATTCCGCATATAAATTAGTTATTTTGCTACCTGAAGATACGGAGGGTTTTAAGACTGTGTTTTGTTGAGCGTATTATTTTATGAAATGGTCAACATTATCTCCATAGTAAGTAAAGTTATAACTTGTGTCGTATCGCTTTGCCATATTTTTACATCTATATAATACTAATTTATGGATTACAGTGAAAAGGATACGTGAAGTTTGCATACACATTATCTGCTCTATTATGCCTAACAATATTGGCTTTGTAGTGTTTGTTTTTAACTTTCTTATTTTTAACTACATATTGGTTTTGTTTATATAACACATCTGTGATTATTATTTATAGTTGATTTTGCATGTTATGTTATATTTGTGTATGGTGTAAACTGTATCAGTTTATCTAGTTTATTATTTTAGATAATCTCACGTTAAAAATATTATTTTCTTAAAAAAGTAATACTTAATAATGTTGTCATTGATATAGTCAAATAGAACTGTGGTTTTATTTTAAAAAATTAAAGGTGATTTGACTTTAATTCGTATAGTAAATAAATGGTCGTAATTATATTATACGGTCACTTTTTATCTGTTTTTAAATATCAATATTTATAATAAATACGTAAAACCCGACTATTGATCTGGTATTAAAAATATATGACAACGTTATTATTACTTTCGTGTTATATTTACCTTACTTGACTGTACCCATTTCAACAGAAAGTTTACTAAATGGGAACTAAAACATGCAATTACTGTTTTCGAAATGGGAATAAATGTATCAAATTAAAATGTTTACGAAACGCAACTTTTTGATAGGTACAAGTTGAGGTTTACGAAATGGGAAGTAGCCAACGAAGTATAGTCTTACAAAGGATATCGCATCTTACTCAACCGAGCTTAATGAAAATCAATCTCTCAATCAAAATATTAAAGAATCCTTATCATCTAAATAATTTTCGAACGTATAGGAAGTTTTATTAGTCAAAATAGTTTTACAGGACACTCAAACTACGGCAAAGGTATATAAATCATATATTGTGGAAGCTTATTTGAATGCCTCCCACAAACGAGTTAGACAAAACAACACACCAACACACACAACAGTAAAAGTAAGCCTGTGTATGTTCCTACCGTGATTATCTGACTTTTATGAAAATACAAGTATAGTTTTGTGAACATAGATGATACAGTCAAGAATGTACTAAGGGGATATTATTATAATATTAATTTCTTAAAATACGGATATAGCAGGGATGGCTTTATTCTGCAATATAAAATTGTTTGTAAAGCAGCAGCAGACCTTTACAAAAGTAGACCACAGACCATCACGCTGTGATAAAATAAACCAGTCTTGCAGGCTCAATATGAGTAAAACTTCCTAGCTTTCTTACAGCATTTGCAACGAAAATTAGCTTTTCTGCCAATAATGTAATATGGGAACCCTACTACAACTTATAATAAGTTAATTGTTGGTTTGACAAAGCCACTAACGGATTAAGAATATTGAACGGCCAAGTCTTTCAACATTCACTATGATATAAAAACTTATGAATAAATTTACATTAATACCTTCTAATATTATATAAATTTCTGTTATATTGCCGTATTTAATGTAATGGCACTACGAGTTGACCTATGTCCTAAAGTTTGTTTTCAAGTTTCGATCATAAGTTTCATAAAGTCTTTGTGAGTAATCGAATGAGACCAATCAATATACGAAATTAGAAAGACGGTTCCCATGGTTCGAAACAATTTTTAAAGTTCCCATAATTAAGATTTTTAATGTTCAAAATTCAAAGCTTGATTGGAAAACTTTTTGGTCGTAATAACTATAAATTTAAAACATAAAACGCGTGTTGATTTTATCTTGTTCATTGGATCACAAACTAAATTGGCGACTGAGTGCACTTGTCAACGAGATAATCCTCCACTGGCTGCGGATTTAGATAAAGGCACTAACTTTCGCCGCACTGACCCCTGTTCCTTGTTTGCTACTAAAGCAGTGCAGTAATTTGCTTAATAGCACAAATTTATTTTCATTTGAACATTTCCTTTATCTTCAACGTTGTTTTCGCAGCTAATATGGGATACGGAAATAATTTGTAGCGTGCTTAGAAAACGTAAAGTAGTACAAATTGTATCCGCATGGGGTAATTTTGTGTGGTTAAATAATTTTATTGAGAAATAGTTGTATAATTCTATGCATTTTGAATATGAACTAATTACTTTACTTTTACTTTGCAGTTATTATAGTCGTGATCAGACAACGTAAAGTCAACTGATTTGACTTTTCGTTGACAGTGTGGTAAAGAATAGAAGAAGCTGAACCAATATTTAAATCATTTTACTCCATCCACGACCGGCGCTAACTGATACTTAGATAAAATTTAAAATTCGGGTTAGAGGGCGTAGCTGCGACCGCTAATCATGCCGTTAGTCCCGGTCAACACCTAAACCGTACTTGGCTCGTGTAGTGGGTCATGGCCCAATCTTCCCAAATCCAACGATATACGAGAATACTTGTGCCCTGCAGTGGCACATTCAAAGATTGATGATTGATAAGAAAACGAATATGCCATTGAAATCTGTGAAATTTAGTTTTTATTAATTATGTGCTAGCCCGCCAGATCAGTAAGTTAAAGTGGCAGTGGGTGGTCACATATGTCGCAGAACCGATGGCCGTTGGAGCAGATGAGTTCTGGAGTGAAGACCACGTCTTTTGGAAAGCGTAGCGTGGGACGCCCTCCAGCCCAATGGACCAACAACTTGACGAAGGTGGAGGCTGAATGAGAAAAGCAGAGGATTGAAACAGCGGTTTGATTAGAAAAAATTGAACTTTTCCTTTTAAAAATGGTAAAAAGGATCTGTTGCTTTCGAATTTTTACGCAATTGAAATTGAAAGACGAGAGAGCCTTTTGAATCATCATTTACCATATTCATCATCAGCTCATAAACGTCCCGAACGGCACGAATCTTACAGTAAAGGGTGATTAGGCCTTAGCCGTACACGCGGGCGGTGATGTTTGGCCGTCATCGTAAGAGCATCGGATCGTACATTGGTACGTGGCGGGAACTGAACCTGCACTCTCTAGATCGGAAAGTAACAGTTCACACCAATGAACCACCGATGCTCTCATTTACCATATTAATTAATAAAAATTGGCCAAGCGCGAGTTGGAAGTTGTACATTGGACTCCAGTTTAAATTACGATACCCATATAGATAAAGTGTGCAAATAAATAGCTAGTTCAAATTATGCTTTACATAAGCTAAAATCTATTATTGATAAGAAAACTCTTATAACTGTCTACTTTGCCTGTATTCATTCCGTCATCAATTATGCTATAACCGTCTGGGGAAATGCTTCACAAATAGAAGCACTCTTTCTATTTTTTCTTCTTATTTGCCAAAAAAGATCGATTAGGATAATATACGGTTTGAAAAAGTTATCATCAGTTAGATCGTACTTTAAAAGGTCTAAGATTATGACTGCAGTTTCAGTTTTGATATAAAAGTCCCTTCTGGAAGTGCACCAGGAGAGAAATGAACTTCCAACAAGAATGCACATACACAACAGAAATACAAGAAATAGAGGAAACCTGCATGTACCTATAACTAGGATTGCTACTTAACATGTATAATAGGCTGCCTATTAAAGTCACAAAACTACCATTTGACCATTTTAAACAAGTATTAATTTTTTTCCAAAATAATCCCTTTTATAATTTTTTCGAATATATGAGCTGCACTTTTATGGATTCCAATTAATCTTATAAGATTTCCGTACTGTTTCTTAAAATTTTATTGATTGCTTGACTTTTTATTATTTTATTAGTATCTTATTTTGTTTATTTATGACATGTTTAAAAATTTAATAATTACTATTTCATTATGAATAAAATAATTGTACTCAATTTATTATAATTTAAATAAAATATTGACATATAGTTAAGAAATAAAATAGAATAAAAATTGTGACACTAAATTATTATAATATTACGATGTTATTTTTTGAATGTGCCGTGTGGTGACGGCAGACTAGAATACAATTGTCACCACCCTACTCTTCCTAGGGTGTCGTAGAAGGGACAGAGGGAATATTTCCCACCAAGTGATGGGCAGCAGCATCACTTAGGTACTGGCGTATCTCTGCGCTCACCAACCCGCCTGCCAAGCGTGGTGAGTATGGCATTTACCCCCTATGAAAGACGCAGTTAAGAATTGGCCCCTAGTCCCAAAGGTTCCAAGGTGTTTGCGAGGAAACGTCTGTTGGCAAAGCCAGCTGACTAGTCTGAAGACCAACAGTGGAAATGTAGTCTCATCTAAACCAGAGATTTTGAGGGAGATTGAGAAGTTTTACAGCGAGTTATATACCGCTACACAGATTCCCGCTTCAAGCTTAGCCGAAGACCCGAGAGCTAAGTTAACCCGACATTTATCTGAGGATATCCCGGAAGTCACCTTGAGCGAGATTAGGATGGCTCTGAAACAACTTAAGCGAAATAAGGCCCCCGGAGAAGACGGAATTACCGCAGAACTTTTGAAAGCAGGTGGCACGCCAGTGCTTAAGACCCTTCAGAAGCTCTTTAATTCCGTGATCCGTGAGGGTGCGACGCCAGAGGCGTGGAGCAATGGCGTGGTGGTGCTTTTCTTCAAAAAAGGCGACAAAACCTTGCTGAAGAATTATAGACCCATCACGCTATTGAGCCACATTTACAAGTTGTTCTCCAGAGTCATCACGAACCGTCTCGCGCGTAGGTTTGATGATTTCCAGCCCCCCGAACAAGCCGGGTTCCGCAAAGGCTTCAGCACCATAGACCACATACATACGCTGCGGCAGGTTATACAGAAGACTAGAGAGTATAACCGGCCATTATGCTTGGCGTTTGTGGACTATGAGAAAGCCTTTGATTCGATCGAGACTTGGGCTGTGCTTCAGGCCCTCCAACGGTGCCATATTGACTTTCGCTATATCGAAGTATTGAGATGTCTGTACGAGAGCGCTACTATGTCAGTCCGTGTACATGAAGAGCTTACACAACCTATCCAATTGCACCGAGGAGTGAGACAGGGAGACGTTATATCTCCGAAACTGTTCACAGTTGCGTTGGAAGATATGTTTAAGCTGCTCGATTGGAAAGGACTTGGCATCAACGTGAATGGCGAGTACATCACTCATCTTCGATTTGCCGATGATATAGTAGTCATGGCAGAATCCATGGAGGATTTAAGCACTATGCTCGAAACCCTAGACGGAGCTTCTCAACAGGTGGGTCTTAAAATGAACATGGACAAGACGAAAGTCATGTCTAATGCCCATGTCGTACCTATACCGATATCAGTTGGAAGTTCTGTCCTCGAAGTTGTTGACGAATATGTGTACCTGGGACAGGTAGTCCAAATGGGTAGGTCCAACTTCGAGAAGGAGGTTTCTCGTCGAATCCAATTAGGATGGGCAGCGTTCGGGAAGTTAAGGCAGATCTTTTCGTCCAAAATACCTCAGTGTCTCAAGACGAAGGTCTTTGACCAGTGTGTGTTGCCAGTTATGACATACG
This sequence comes from Leucinodes orbonalis, assembly GCA_019425675.1. Taxonomy (NCBI): domain Eukaryota; kingdom Metazoa; phylum Arthropoda; class Insecta; order Lepidoptera; family Crambidae; genus Leucinodes; species Leucinodes orbonalis. The sequence goes on along the minus strand of PQWD01002080.1, from coordinate 13,006 downwards.
GAAGCGAAACGTGGTCGCTCACTAAGGGCCTCTTGAATAGACTCAAGGTTGCTCAGCGTGCTATGGAGAGGGCTATGTTAGGTGTCTCCCTACGCGATAAAATCCGAAACGATGATATCCGTAGGAGAACTAGGGTGACCGACATAGCCCAGAGGATTAGCAAGTTGAAGTGGCAGTGGGCAGGGCACATAGTGCGTAGAACCGATGGCCGATGGGGCGGAAAGGTTCTCGAGTGGCGTCCACGTAACGGAAAGCGAAGCGTAGGCCGACCCCAACCAGATGGACGGATGATCTGGTTAAGGTGGCGGGTAGCAGATGGATGTCAACTGCAAGGGATCGGTCCGCGTGGAAATCATTAGGGGAGGCCTTCGTTCAGCAGTGGACATAATTGGGCTGTAATGATGATGAAAAAAATGATGATGATTTTTGAATGTATAATTATTTGTGTGTAATTTTTGTAGAGAATGTATTTTGTGAAATTTTTGTACAAACAAAAATGTACTTAATCTAAAAACGAAGATAATTTGTTTAATGACGTACCGATGTTATGCAGTGTAACTGAAGGTTGTATGAATAACAATAAACAATGAATAGTAAACATTAAATCTGTTGAAAACAATTAATACGCAAAAATAAATCCAAGCGAATTTATGGTACAAATTATAAGCACACCTTTTGGAATAAATACAGTTTTATAAGCTTTTATCGTGATTCGAAGGTTCGAGGAAATAATCGGCATTAATAATTTAAATCTAGATATATTTTTGAGAATACACGGAATAAACGATTCGTACTGATTTAAATATGTATTTTCGTATTGAACCTTATTTAAAATTAAGCACCTTGTTTTTTAAATGCATTTTCAGCGGTATGAAATAACAACTATATAATTATATCACCGAATATTCAAAGATTTGATAAGAATAAGATTTGTTGTTGGATTGTTGTCACTGATTCCAAGTCCTTTGAAACGTATTTGGAACATGTCCCATGCATGGTCGACGGGTTCGAGATTATGGTGACTGTGCAGGCCAAGGCAATACCGGGATATTTTTCCATTTTATAAACTCCCGTGTGTGCAAAGCTGTATGCAAACGCGTATTATCATACATCAATGTAAAATCGGAGCCAAACGTTTGTGCGGATGAACGGACATTTTAACGCCTTAGATCATCCACAACGTAATTTGTAGCGTTCATGTTACCATTACAAAATGCTCAATTCGTCTGTTCTTCATAATAATCGCACATACCATAAGTGTTGAGCCGTGGTATGGATGAACTTTTTCAACTCACCTCAGTCTTTCAGTATTTTCAGGGCTACGGTACTCTCTTATCCTTTAAGTATCAAGCTTAAGCCCAAATCTAGACTCACCGCGAAAAAGTATCCCATTGTTTCCGGGTTCAAATAATATATTCTCTACACCATACATTTCGACAAGCGCGGAATTCGTTTCCAGTCAGGTATCGTTGGCAAACTAATGGGCCATCGTGTTTTTAGGCCTTACTCAGGCAGTTGTTTTCACATGGTGTGGCAGCTAACAACAACACTACTTCTGTTAACACCAAAATACCTAAGATTGACTTTTTACCGCATACAATATCCCTACAAGCTAACGTAGCTGCGTAACGTTTTCAAATTATTGTTTAAATCATAAAAATGAGACTAAATTTGAACAATCAAAGGAAATTCTATCAAATTGGAAAAAAGCATTCGCTTTTGAACTTTTTTTTTAATGAGTAATTATTTGTAGTCACAAAATATTTTTTTAACGATTTCGTTAAATTCTTTTTATGTAACGTATTTCAAACTACAATTTCAGCCTTAATTCAAAAATAGGTACGAGTATAAAAGACTCCAAACTTATAATTTATAATTGTCCTGGGTGTAATTTATGATGTAAAAAATATGTTGAAAAAGTTTTTGATAATCCTAATTTAAGGCCGTGAATAAGATTATTTATAGATGTTTAATGGTCTTGTCATAATTCAGCTATGACTAATCGTCTTTGGTTTTCATTTAAAAACTAAAATATCCTTCGTAAATAAAATTAAGGAGTTAAAAAATAACAGACAATAGTCTAGGATTATCAAATTGGGCTTGTATTTTAAAACAAATGTATTCGATGTCGTAAGCACAAATTTTAGCGAAATTATGACAAAGCTTTTTTTTTATTATCGAAGTTGGCGATATAGCAGATAGACCACTAATTCGAAAGTCGCATCTCTCGTCTACGAGTATTATAGTGACTGTCGTCTGTAATGAGATCATAGCGTTATTTAACCCTTACGATATTCAAGAATTACACTTATGTACCTATTTAAATGTATGGTTTAGAAAATCATATTATATTTATTGCTTAGCCAAATGGAAAACATAATTGCTAATAAAGTGTTGAATGTTAGCCTGTTAAGCGCTGTGTGAATAACTGAGAATGTTTGAATACACTCTTCTTGAGTTAAAATGTGGTTATATGTTACTTGTTACATATTACCTCAGGTATAACATAATTATGTCCTCTCTAAAAATATTAATGCAATAATCATCTTTACTGACTCACAGACCATGAGAGATTGTTGAGTTTGCTCGGAACTGCCTTAAAGGCTTCATAGGTTAAGTCCTGTGTATTGTTGTATCGTTGCTAAGGTATTTCAATTTACATTGTTTCAACTAACTAAGGCGAAGAGCGCACGCTGCCGTAGTAAAGAGGATGTGTATTATGTACTCGTGCATATGCAACTAACATACCTGAGTTATCGGTTTATGAATTTTAGTATTAAATATTTATTTATAACATTGTATAGAAAATTCGTTGTTTATATCTGACATTTAGACTTGAACCTCGTTAATTCCAAGTTAAGCAAGAAACCTATACTAAATATGGGTTCATTACATTATTGGTGGCAGTTTCTTATAAAGAACTCATACCTATTTACATAGACGTTTAACCTCTCAACTAAGAGTATTCTGTCATAATGTGCTCATTGGCCGTGTCGTCAGATAGTTATTAATGTTATTATACAGTGTCATTTTCCTAAAATCATATTTAACACAAAAAAAACTGGAAGAATTAGAAAAGAGCGACCGATTTAAGAGCGATCAAACAAATGGCATACCTGATGGTATATGACAACACTGCTCATGTACCTAGTTACGTAAGCAATTTAAGTGGGCACAGAAATGGCTTGCTGACCTTTTGAATGGGTATATGCAACTGTTTTTAAGATTGCCAGGACGTATCGTTCATCATTATCCTAATTATACGACTCCACCGAGGGGCATCAGCCTACCCGTAAAGGGTGTTTGTATAGGCCTTAGTCGCTTACGCAGATCCAGTGTGGATTAACCGAGTTCACACACAACGTTTGAATTTCTTCTTACGCAGGTTACCTCATGATGTTTTCCTTTACCGTAGGAGCGTTTGATAAACGTACGTATGATTTCTTAAATTCAGAAAGGCATTGGTTCATGCGGGATTTAAAGCTCCACCCTCCAGATCGGAAGGTAACTGTCCACACCAATGAGCCACCGACGCTCTATGATGAATATTTTCTGACGGAATTTATCGTCAACAATCATTTTAGGTTGATTTCATAGGCAACATCAAAGGTAATTTCAGAAGGTTAACTGTACTCCGATAACGTCATAAATCACGTTTGTATTGCTTTTTCAGTCACCGATGTCAGACGATCAATATAAAACCCATTGAAAGAATACCCAACTTAATAGCTTTAAAAAATACACTTCTAAAGCTCGTATTCTAGAATGGGACCCCGGAATTGATCTTTTCTTGCATAGAATTAGAAAGGGATGCCGCTATTTAACGTATATAGCGCTATCCCTTTCTAATTCAATTTGAGAAAAATCAACGTTGAGTCTCGCTATAGAATACAGCCTAAGTATCGTAGCTACTCTGTGGTATTTTAAGCTAGGTCTAGTAAAATCTGGATTATTATTCTTACTAATCTGAATCTTAAAACATATCTCTTACCGGTTCGCTGTTTATGAAAAAGGAGAGATTTGCAGCTGGCATGGAGTCTCTGCTTATGCATTCTAGCTTCAACTTCATCCCGGGCCGGTACCGTCGTTTCAACCCGTGCATCGTGGGACCAGTCTTTGGTAAATCTGGCAATGCATAAAATTACTTATTAAGATGTCTGAACTTTGATTTTGTAGCTATTAATGATAAATTTAATTATACTAGATAGACCGATGCTTTTTTATCATCTATAGGCAGACATTTGACCGCCATCTCACCTGATGGTAAGTGTGAATGCGGCCTAGGATGGATCATACCTGCCTAAAAACAGACTATTCACTCTTGCCTTGAAGACGCTTTGGTTTGGGCAAGGCAACGAGAAATCGATGGAAGTGTCTGCAATGGATGATATGGTATACGAGTAAGTCATTAAAGGAGGCTCTAGTTCATAATTTAAAATCGTCACACGTAGCACGAGTGTAAACTCACAACACACAATACATGAATCTATTGTCTACGCGAGTGCTACGTTCGAGCAGAAGCCTAAATGTATTCTCTTAATGGTTGTCAGTTTGCTGTTATATTTAAAGTGCTCTCGTATAGTCACAGTTTAAAGGGCGTCATTTCAACAATTGTTCAAAAGAGATTTTGTATCAATCAAAATACTACAGCCTTATCTTGACTTATTGCTTATTACTGTTTTTGGGCTTGGGACCCTTTACGTTCGCTACTTTTCCGGTGAAGCTGAGTAGGCCACAAGTGGCGAATAGCAAAAATCAAAAATGCTTTTCGAACAAAATTGCTATTTATGATTATTTAATTATGACCATTTCATGAATGAGACTATCTTTTCGATAGAATAGAATCGGTAGAGTTCAGAAGAAGTCATATTATTGTATTCTGCTGAACTGAACAGTTAGAGGTAGCAGTCAATAAATAAATAAATTATCACTGACATTCACACAGCGCCGTCTAGCCCACATGGGTTGTCAATATATTATAGTCTACCCACCATTCTAACCTGATCATTTTAAATGAAATAAATTAGAATATCGTCAAACTGTTAATCATTGTCATCTAAACTGAACGCGCTTATTTTTCGCCCAAATTTGATGAGGGCAAGTGTCTTAAAATTGACTTGTAAGATGCCACCCAAACAAGCATACATTGCAAGTTAAATAAAAGCTTGTAAAAAGAAAATAGAATATACTCACCAACGACGTACATGTGCGTATGTACTTGTGCTGTTACGAATGAGGGGGAGTCGGCTGACACTTCACAAGTGTACTGACCCTCAGCTACTTCAGATAACTTTGGAATAATCGTCAGTCGTTGGCCATCGGTTTCTTCCTTCTGTGAACAAAATCTTCTGTGAAAAAATTGATTGAATAATTTGGACTCGATTTATTTCGCACTCTTAAATACATTGCTGTTGTCCAGGCTAGTATAATAGGACCCACGTGGTGGGTAGTTTTGGTAATTCCTGTGCCCCTGAGTAGGATGTAATAGACTCCTTGAATATAGTATGCTAATAAAATCCAAGCCGATTTCGACTACGACACGATCTATAACACGATGTTAAAAATTCGTGCAGTCGAATTCATCAAATCAATATTATTTATCGGTGATTATTTATATTTGTAGGTATACACATTTGATTAAGATGTAAAGATCTAAAATCTGATGAGTTGATGACACATTTGTTGACACTGAATTATTGCAAAAACCTATTTAAATGATAAATCCATATAAAGATACTGCACATTGTTTTTATAGTTTCTGGTAAAAATTAATTATAATAGGTATGCATGCAAGTAAATATTCATAATAGATTTTTATTAGGCTGTGTTCCACCAATCCGACCCTTTTGTAACTTTACATGTAATAGCTAATTAATTAACCAATAAGATATATTTTTTTGGTAGGTGTCACTTTAAGGGTTGGTATAAAAAAACCACCCCCAAAGAATATACTTCCATTTTTTACAGTTTATAATATTCCATAAATTCTAAAAAAAATCTTAAATAATTAGTTCATCGATAGTCATGCATTTTTCAATCTCATGAAATATCTCAAGGTGTGTGTGAAGTCGTCCAACCCGCACTGGGCCCGCGTGGACGACTAAGGCCTAATCACCCTAAACGGGTAGGTCGTGCCCCTCGGTGGGGACGTTTAATGAGCTGATGATGATGAAGATATCTCAAATAGGTACTGAGAAAAAAAATTTCGTTAAGGGTTGTCATCCCCATTATTCCCTTACTAAAGGATGAGGGGTGTGAGATTAAGTGTGTGTGCTATTTTAGATAAAAAAAACAATAAAAAAAGGTAAAATCCTTCATCAGACGCGAGTGCAGTTTTCATACGCTATATCCGCTAGTCCTTTTATCTTCCTATTTGTTCAAAATAATAACAATAAATCACCATCGATGCTACACGACCATAAAGTACATTTAATGTGTTTTTATGACGTTTAAAAATAATTGTAACCCATCGAAATTATCCAAATATTAGGCCAGAAAGTAAAAAATACCAGGCTTCCAATATTATATCCTTTGTACATAATACTATCAAGCATATCTAATTCGATTGTGACAATTATCTTACCAGCAAAGTTATGTTGAAATAATGGTAATTTTGATAGTTTATAACCGAAAAGCACATCTAAGCACTAGTTGTGTAATAAATCTTGACCACATACGCAAACACTACGAGAAAGCCTTCGACTCCGTCGAAACCTGGGCTGTTCTGGAGGCTCTGCAGCGATGCGGTATCGACTGGCGATATATCGAGGTGATGAAGTGTCTCTCCAACGCAGCGACGATGACCGTTCAGATCCAAGACCAGCGGACAAGACCCATCCAATTGCGTCGTGGTGTGAGACAGGGGGATGTATATCCCCGAAACTGTTCACAAACGCATTGGAGGATGTCTTCAAGACCCTGGACTGGTCTGAACGAGGCGTCAACGTCAATGGAGAGTTTATTTCTCATCTTCGTTTTGCTGACGATATCGTCATCGTGGCAGAGTCATCGAAGAGCTTGCGGAGATGCTGAACAGCCTAAATGAATCTTCCCGACGAGTTGGGCTCGGCATGAATTTGGACAAGACAAAGTCATGTTCAACAGTCGGTCATGCCACAACCGATATGCGTCGATGGCGTCCGTCTCGAGGTTGTGCAGGAGTATATCTAACTGGGCCAACCATCCACTTGGCCGGCATAACTTCGAGAAGGAGGCTAGTAGGAGGGTTCAGTTGGGTTGGGCGGCATTCGGTAAGCTACGTCATGTCTTAACGTCAACTATTCCGCAATGCTTAAAGACGAAAGTCTTTGAGCAATGCGTCCTACCCGTGCTAACATACGCAGCTGAGACATGGACACTGACTGCGGGATTGGTTCACAAGTTCAAAGTCACTCACGCGCAATGGAGCGAGCTATGCTTGGGTCTCTCTTAGGGATAAGATCAGAAATGATTTAATCCGCAAGAGAACTAAAGTTACCGACATATGCCCGCCGGATCAGCAAGTTTGAAGTGGCAGTGGGCTGGTCACGTATGTCGTAGAACCGATGGCCGTTGGAGGCAGACGAGTTCTGGAGTGGAGACTGCGTTTGGCAAGCGTAGCGTAGGACGCCTCCGGCCCGATGGACCGACGACTTGCGAAGGTCGCTGTGGAGCTGGATGAGAAACGGAGGACCGGGATATCTGGCGCAAATGGGGGAGACCTTGTCCAGCAGTGGACTGCGATAGTGTTGAAGAGAGAGATACGCAAAACACTATGTTAATGAGTTAGCCTTAACATTTGGGTTTCATACAGCAATATGTATACCAGTATTATATTTACTCGTACGTAGACGTACGTATCAAGGTACACGCGATATTATTCTTATAAATGAAATTTTGGCCATTTCCAAACAAAGATGAAACCATAATTGCGCAGTCTAAATATCGAATGTCCGTTTACTAGAATTGAAGGCAGTGGAATTAGGAAATTGACTTGTGTCAAAAAACATACACAATGCTTGACGCGAATACAGGCGCTCGTAAAATTCCCTGCCTTTCAATTTTATAGGCTGTGCTCCAAGTTGTATGCGGAATAGCTTCTAGAATTTATTACCATTTTGCCATTGGATTTATAGGCTTCCATAGCCTTCGCTAGCCCTAGCTATCATCATCAGCCCTAGCTTCATTTGGCATTCATAAGTGTTCTATAAGGACCTAAACTGAATAAACACTTTTCATTTTCATTTTATCTTAGCAACACACTACTAAATAAGGTACTCTCTATATCAACAAAGTTAGCGAGCAATGTTATTACACAAGGGAAAATTATACTATGGTTGTGTTATATTAAAATATAATTTAACTTGCTTCTATTATCTTTAGAATACAAATAATGTCATAGTGAAATCACAATGTCGAGTACTCAAAATAAAAAAAATGACTTTATTTAATTTATTTTCAAATAGAACACTTATGAATGTCAAATGAAGCTACCACTGGTTCGGACTGTCGTTGTCTATTGAGAAGAATCCAGCAAGAAACTCAGAATTTACTAACTAGGTACTCAAACTATAAAACAGAGATTTATACAATGATAACCGTCATTATGATCATAGTCAGCCTATAAAAAACCGTTGCAGGACACAGGCTATCCTACATAGCTATGGGGAGACGCAGGTTCAATCAACAACTACTTTTCTAAGATAGAAGCCGAAACCGACGGCTTAATGTGCCCCGAAGCACTGAATCATCTTGTCATGTCCTGGACAAACTAGGAAAAATCGCACAGTGATATTTCGACGCTAGAGTCGTAAGCAAGACTATCGGGTCACGCAGCGATCTAAGGCAAATGTTATGTTTACTAGACCACAGAGCAAGTTCTTTTTTATGTTATAAATGAACAGGACGGCCACGAAGCTCACCTGATCGTAAGTGATACGCCTTACTATGACAGAGCGGCATAAAGAAGACCAACAACTGATAGGCAGTTATTATCCTCCAGCAATGCCGAACTGCGCCTGACACCCAAGACGACAGCTGTTAGATCTCTTTTACCCGCTTATTTTACAAGGTACAGTGCCCTCATACCGAAACACAAAAGTGCATTACACTCGTATTTCACGGGACGATATCTGGCACTGCGATGGTACCTAACTAGACGACTTAGTATAATACACTGGGGTAAAATATGAACAATTGATCTGACTTAACAGAACTGTTTAAAAAGTGCGTGCTAAACGTGAACACTTTCTTTTATTTCCATCCTATCATAGACCACGCCTCCACTAGTGTCTTTTTGCAAGTCGTTGGTCCATCAGTCCAGTGCTTCCACTTCATATGGTTTGCTCCAACGAACATCGGTACCATTATAATACCTGAACCTCTCACTACTACTTCCACTTGTCGATTCGGTGAGCTTTGCAATTTTAGTTCTTACGTCTTAAGAATTCATCTCTAGAGAAACCCCGAGCAGTTTAAGAATCATGAACATTTCTACCTAGGTGCAACAAATTTAATCTAAAACCTCTTTACAAGCAATTCATGTCCTAATACGCTAACGAGGTAAACAAAAGTCGGTAATTTTTTTAAGTGCATGAATACACTTGATTTCTTGGCAACACAAAATTCCAACGACGCTACTTACATAACTTTTCTCGTAGGCAACATGTTAATCAATAACCGGACGTCATTACCTCGGCTGCTTCAACTTTATGCCAAGCGTTAGTCAACTTCGTTAGATAAATACTCTTTCCTTTGCGCTTATATCATCCCTAGTAACAAACTCATACTTTGTTGCTAAGACAACCCCCAGTTTATCGCGCGCTCCTCCTCTCTGGCGTCGCCAAACAGGAAAATATTTGCTTTTACGGTCTCCGACAGTTTCGTTGTTGTTTATCGACAAAGATATTGCGTATCCATAAATGAATAAAATACAAGGACCGCAATTTATTTGGTGTGTGCTATAAATAACTGAAAGTTCGGTATGGCTTAAAGTGGTTTATGGTTATTGAAATGCACATTATGAGTAGTTTCCTGTTTTAGTTAGTTACAGTTTGATGTTAAAATGAAAATGATAAGTAGCCACAAAATAAGATGAAATAAACAAGTAAGAAGTTAATTATGTGAAGTACGTAAGTGGTAGTATTATCATTCATTAAAATGCTCCATAACGAACAAATCTCGTTAAAAACTCTAACAAGCGTGATCCGTGTTCACCGTTCATGAACTAGCACGATGCCCGGCTGATAACTCACTTAAGTGATGAATATTATTAGGAAAAAATCGTACTATATATGAAATGTATAGGGAAGTAATCCTGATTCTTCACCCTTTTCCTGGTCCTTTTTGGCAGCACTGTTTGTTATAGTTATGGTTTTTATTGGACGGAAGCTCGAATTTAGTTCAAAATCGCGGGACATGCAAGTTGTTAGGAAATTAATGTATAGATTGCTGGTAAACTGTAATGTAAGGAAAGAAGAAAGAAAGAAAAAGATTATTGACCAGAATACAAACATTACACTCATTATTACAGTCATTAAACAATACAAATCGAAACATTCACTATATTATTTATTAGGAAGAAAGTAGTTGCATAGATCACGTAAAAAATAAATACATATAAGAATAGCATAAATACTGGTAACTACATAAAAATGCAATCGAGTGTCAAAGGACCCCGTATCAGCATGTGCCTGGCAGTGCGTTGCGTAGTCCATCTTGACGATTCAAAAGAGTAACTACTGAGCTTTATGGCGAAGTCTTCTCAGTGGAATTTATTTTCCAAATTGTTAGTAGATACATAACTCCTTTATCTAAATTGATATTACATAAGTGGATTGTTTAAATATTTTTTTTAGTTTCATTTTAATGTGACTGTTGAAGAGTGGTAATCCGCGTTTGCGGATGTATTTCCTGACTGATTGAAACCAGGATATTGTACTACTTAGCCCGGCCCAAAGCGGATCGGTGGGTGTTACCGACTACCATCTTAAGTGAGTAATCGGGACTGATGACTTAATGTGCCTTCCGAACCACAGAATAATAATTTCTTTCGAACAATCAGGTGATTCATGCATGCAATGTCCACACCAAATTAGGAATATCGCACAAAGTGAAGTTTCCCTGCGGGATACGCATTCACGACCCCCGGGTCACGTAGCAAAACTCTGTAATCACTAGACCGCGGATAGTGGACATTTATTATTATTTTATATTTAATCACATAAAGATGGCTTCCCAATTTATCAAAGTGTTTCTAACTAATATTATATATTGTCAATGCGAGTCAATTGACTCACCACATCATTTTGGATTGGAATACGGTAGATGTACCTGAGACAATAATGCTAATTTTATTCTATGATTTTCTTTGAAGTTGATATTCTGGCATAAAAGCCGTTATTACATTTTAATTACTCAGTAAATTGTGATAAGGTATTCAATATATAAGCTTAGACTATTCATATCCATAGTGGCCATTAGGCTTAAGTCCTTTGTTGAAATTCTGAGCCAGGAAAGGCGATAGCTATATTCTTATACTTAATAACTTAGACGACCATGTGGTATACCTACTGGTTGAGATGTAGTACCTTACCCCAAGCTTTCGCGTTCGATCTGGGCATAAAAATTTGTGTGCATGGACATGTTTGTTTGTATTGGCCTGGGTGTTTCTATGAATAATATTATTATTTATTTTATTTTATTTGATTGGGAATATACAAACAGCTCACAAATGAATCCTTAAAACTAATCATACATAACATTGTTGTGTTATCTATTGTGATGCTCCCACCGTTACACCTCAGAGTATTAAAAAGTGGTACTTCAATTCATTTTATCGAGGAATGTAATTATAATTTACAATTTATGGGCCTCTTAGTATAAGAAAAACTTAACAGTAGGAATTTAACATCAAGAAAAAAAAATCATCAAAATTATATCCTAAGTTGAATTTAATGGACTTAACAAAGCGCGCGTAGCTATTCCTCCTAAAGATGCTCAGAGTCTGCTAATATTCTAAGTCTATCGTATTTATATGTCCGCCATCCGGGCAAGCGGCGACGCCGCGCGCCGGCGTTGGTCCGGCGCGCCGGGGTGTGGAACAGCCGGGGCGCGCGCGTCTCTCGACGGTGCAACTTTCGCGGCATCAATAATTCAAGATTACTTATTCAAGACCAATACACTCTATTTATTATTACATATTTGTAGTGTCATGGTACTTAGTAGTATCGCCTGTTTTCCAAGCAAGCTATTATATTTCTAAACTTTTAGTATAATCTTGCAATTGATATGTTAAATTTTAAGTTTTTCAAAAATTTACATTGTATTCGCTCAGCTGTTTGTTAAATTTTAATAGATTCCAAACGGGTGTGGCGTATTCATAATTGAGAACGTATTAAAGATTTAAATGAGAGATTAAAGTAGAGGAACCCTTGAAGTCACTGATGATCTCATTGACACCATCATCAAGTCTGTCGTTCGAATCAATATGCGATCTAGGTGACTTTGATCAACAGTACTCCAAATCTCAAAATTCAACGACTTTCAGAGTACGTTTGTAAATTGTATTTATAGGAATAATGCCTTTTATTTTTAGAAAACAGTTATCGTTGATCATTTAGATTTTAAGTTGGAGTTTGTTGGGGTGCATAAGTTTGAGAATCTTTAAATCTGATTGCCATAAAACAAAAGGTTCCAAACATCAGTTTAATTATACTAAACTTTGACAAATTTTTAAGTCGTCGCGTACATAAAATTAGAGTGCAAAAAGCATGCCTTTGATATCGTTAAAAATAATTAAAATAGAAGGGACCGAGAATCGATCCTTGGGGGAACCTGAATGAATGCACTAACCAGACGTAAAGCCATTAATCACACTTTTGAAATCTTAGTAAAAGCATAAACCACCGCAGCAACCTCCACGTATCCCATTAAACGCATTTTTTTTAAGGCAAAATATCGTGATCACCTGTCGACATTTTTGAAAATCATATAAACTGCATCAGTGTTTACGTTGATCCATGTTTTC